>RJWT010013486.1:0-21725 GCA_004365215.1 Cuniculus paca | reverse complement strand
TTTATAATTTATTGCTCTTTTTGTTACATACCAATTTTCTCTTCTCTGATACTGTTTTGTCACTTACTTGATCAAAGAACTTTTAAAATATATGTGAACTATTTAAAAGTAATAAAGACCAATTACTGGTGGGTTCATAGATCAAGCATACATAGTGCCTTTTTAAAATAATATATTTTAAGCAAATATAATGTTAAAATTTATTTTTAGAAAAATACTTTTATTTTTTTCCAAAGATGAAATTATTCATCTTCTAAAACTTAGCAACATCTCATAATATAACTTAAAGGAATTTAAAATATTTTAAAATCTCACTGAAAAAAATTATTTTTAATTATGAACACAATAACTTCATTTCAGAATTATTCATTGCATCACTAATAATTATCTATAACTTTAATTAAAATGTTATTATGATCAAGACAAATATTTCATGTATGTTCTATAGTTATGATGCTTTGTCACTTTTGAGAAGTCTTTCTTTATATTACTTTCCTCATAAAAAAAATTGCTGCATCTCCATCACTTCTCTTTACTTCTCTTTCTCCCTCTCTTGTTTCCTCTTTTTCTTGCTGTCCTCTATCTTCTTTTTTCTTCTACTTCTTGTTTTATTCTTTTCATCGTACTTTCTTTTTCAAAAAGTCAACACAGTTTTTGTTTCAGATATTAAAGACATGATCTAGAAATTTTCTTTCCAAACTTCCTTCCAATGACATCAAAGTTCCCCATTTACTTGTTATCATATTCATTTTTATGTTTTTATGTATACAACACAAGTTAAAAGTTTTTAAAAGAAACTTTGAAGTGCACATTTTTAAGTTGTCCACTTTAAGTAGCTTATTCTCACCAGTATCTATCATTTAAGAGTTGTCAATTCCTAATGCAATAAGTAGGAAAAAATAAAATATTTTTATTGCTAAAATCAGGCTTTTGTGTACAGGTTTCTTTGCATTTTCTCCTAACAATCAGTACAATTGAAAACTCTAAGAGATAAGAGTTTCATCTCACAAAAACATTTATATCGGAAAAATCTCACCAATTCATTTAGAAAGAACAAATCTACCTTCCAGCACATAGTTACCCATACTAGATTACTCCTTTGTCACTGATTTTTTATTTCATCAGTAATATGCAGGATAAAATGAGAATTTACCATAAAAAGCAAAAATGGTAGCAACAATCCACACCAATCCTTGAAAAACAAAACACTCATTTTAAATATTAAGATGATACATTTTAAAGATGTTTAGTGTGCAAATAACATCAGACTGTACTATTGAAGTTGAAATAGTAAAAGAAGAGTTAATGTTATGAACTTCTGATGAGTCCTTTGAGGTTCAGTTGAAAACAACACCAGACAGCTCCAGAGGAGGACAGTCTACTGATACTGATGCAGACAAGCCTTCATTGTTCATCAACGTGGCAATGCTCATCTGCATTCTATAAACTCTGACTTGGGCGTGCCCCATAACCTTGTTTTTATTGCTAGGAATCAATTTTGTTTTGGCCAGATGAGTCCAGAAAAGAAAAAAATTCTTGTGTAAATAATAAAAAAACATTTAATTATCTAAAATCTATTTCTATTGTCCTATTAATTCTGTGTATGACCTTTTGTCTTAGTGTAGTCTTGAGAATAATCCTTTTTGATGAATATGAATTATTTGCATAAACCTCAAAAATTTTATTTGGCCAGTATCTTCAATTTTCTTCCTCTAGCCTATTTGTGTTTCATCAGTCATTTTACTTCATGAGATGAATGATAAATTCCATCTCATGTTGTGATTCAGCTTAAGTACCACACTCACGTTAGTCAAAATAAGACTATGTGTTACATAAAGACAGATATGCCCTTTATACCAGCATTACAATTTGATTTATTATAGTGTCCTAATAAAATACTATGATATTCTAAATATTGAAGTACAATTAGAATTCTTTCTTCAGGTTCAGGATCTATGGATTCAAATATGCCTAAAATATTTTTAAGAATTCACAGTAATAAACATGTGCAGTGCTTTTTAGTCATTATGCACTAAGCAGTATTATGAAACAGCCATTCACAAGAATTTTCTTATTTGAGATATATAAGAGCCATTTGGTATTGTTTTCAATTGAACCTTGAAATGAATTAGCATACAGATGCATAGATTATAATTATGTATTACATAATTTGATATAAGGAATCTTTGTCTCTATGGATTTTGACATGTGTGGAATGTTCTAGAGCCAATCCTGCACAGACATCAAGGGACAATTTTATTGCTTCTAGAGTGAAGTACTATGTAAGTGAATTTCATTATGGCACTAATAAAATTAATCTTCATCCCTCATGCCACATTAAGAATTGTCAGTTGCATGCACAATGTTTTTGGTTTGTTTATTTAATAATACATTATTGAAGAAATTATGCAGATATATTTTCTAATTAGTGACATACTTGTTTATTTGAAATAGCTTCTGTAGTAATCATATGACATAATGAATGACAAATCAAATATTCTGAGGCTGTTTTGTTCAGTAGTCTGTTGAATTCAAAAGTCATTGTTTTTGCTGCTTTTCTAAAAGGATGTGCAATTTTTCTCATAACTCATAGGAGTTCTTGTGAATAAAGAGAATTCAGGAAAAAAATACATCTTTTGTTTTTCAAACTTTTCAGGTGTCCTATTTTTTTACATCCAACTTGTTCTTCCAGTGAAGTGAAAATTGCATATATTACATATAGATAATTCTGTAATTTTCTTCTATTAGTGAATTTCTCATATTGAATTCCAGTATAGTTTTAATACTATTTTTTTTACTTTGAACTATACACATTAGTATCACTAGGATTTTGTTTGTTTATTTAAAAAACAAAGTATTGATATAGTCTAGAACTTGTTATGTAATACTTTAAATTTCTTTAAACTGTTACCAAAACATAATAATGTTACATATTATAGAATACGACTGAAAGCTCTCATTATCATATACATTGTGCAATGCTTAAATCAAGTGAAACGTCTTTCTCTTCAAGTATTTATCATTTCTTTATATTGAAAACATTGAAAATTATTTCTTCTAGCTTTTTAAAATATACTGCTGAAAATTATTGTCTGCCATCACATACTGCACAATAACAGAGTAGAATCTGATAGTTCAAAGAAACTTCAGCCTAGTACCTACTGATCAACTATTCGCTTTCTCCCTCTACTCTACACTCCTTGTTTCTGGTAACCATTATTCTATCCTCAACTTCTATGAGATAACTTTTATACAATTCAGATCATGTAGTAATGATCTTTATGTATCTTGCTTATTTTATTGAGTTCTAGTTGCATTTGTTTTGTCACAAATGACAGAATTTCCTTCTTTTTATGGATGCTTAATTTATATTCGTTTAGATGTGTCACATGTTCCTTACACATCTAAATGACAGATACATATATTATTTTCATTTGTTGACTACTGTGATTAATGCTTGAACACTGGAATACAGTTATTTACCTATGAGATAGATTACTTTTCCTTGGATATACACATCGTAATGGAAAAGGTAGATGATACTGGAATTCTGCTTTTAAGTTTTTGACGAACATGCATACTATTTTCTGTACTGCCTGAATTAGTTTATAATTCTACTAGGAATGCTCCATGTCCTGTAGTTCACACAAGAGGCAGCACTTACCTAGTGAATTTTGATGAATCTTTTTATTCAAGTAAGATGATACTTCATTGTGGTTTTGATTTGTATTTCTTTGATAAGTACAGATCCAAGCATTTTGTGAGTTCTCTTGTATAGGCTTAGTGTCCAATTTGAAACTGGGTTATTTGTCCTTTCAACTTCTGAGTTTTTGGTATTCTTTATGTTTTATCTACATTAACCCTTTTATTAAGGGTATCTGATAGGCTTTCTTCACTCTGGTGCCATCTTCTTTGCTATGGTTTCCAGTTTGATGCAGTTTCATTTGTCTTTTTTTTTTTCTGTTTTTGGTTTCTCAAAACATTTTTGCCCTTCTCAATGCCTTGATGCTTTGTCCCCATGAATTCTTGTAATCCAATAGTTTCAGGCCTTCAATTTAATTCTTAATTCTGATTGAGTTGATTTTTGTAATTCATAGATTCATAGAAAACTATTTTCATTCTTTAATATGACGATATTCTTTCTTTCCAGCACTGCTTATTGAAAAAACAGTCCTTTTTGTAATGCATGTTCTTAGCACGAGGATTCCATTAAATCTGAAAAATGCTTTGGGCAATGTGAACACTTAAGATTATATATTCTTCCAGTCCTTAAACTCAGTAAGATATTCCAGTTTGGTATTGCTTTCATTTTTCTCTTCAATGCTTTCATTTTTCTCTTCAATGCTTTATGATGTTCATTATAGAAATCTTTCATCTATTTAATTAAATTCTTTTGCAGCTGTTATACAAGCAGTTACTACTTTGATTTCTATTTTGGATAATTCACCATTTTCATATAGTTGTGCTACTGAGTCATCATTTGAGTGATGCCATCATTTGCATGATGACTTATGTATTCTGCTGAATCTCTTAATTCTCATAGACATTTAATGCAACATTTTTAATGATCTTCATTGTTTTGGCCATTATATAATGAAGATATATTATTTCTATAGCTAATTTCTTCAGCATTTCTGTAATGAAAGAGTGTTACATTTCACCGAATGCCTTATTTACATGTATTCAAATGATTATAGGATTTTGGGCTTCATTCTGTTGAAGTTATTGATTTGAATACGTTCAACATTCTTTGAATTCCTGGAATGCAACCCTTTTGATCTTTACACTGTGCTCTTAAAGTTGAATTGGTAGTATTTTGTTGAGCATTATTGCAATTGTGCTCAACAAATATATTGATCTGCAACTTTTTTCTTTTTGGACATGTCTTAATTTCATTTGGCATTAAGATGACACTGCCATTTTAGAACATATTTAGAAGAATTCTTTCTTCCAAGCTTTTGAGTAATTTAAAGAGAATCAGCATTAATTTTTTTTCTAAAAGTATGGTAGAACTCAGTGAAGGGCTTTCTGTTCCTAGGCCATTCATAGATAAAAGCATAGAATTTTGTTCTCATTTTTGTACTAGAAGTAGCCCAAATCAGTACAAAGGCACATGAAAAATCATATTTGCAAGTTTTGGAGAAGGTCAAAGGTGAATCATCAGGTTATTCATGCATGAATAATGATGATCCATTATGGTAAAATACATATTTTCATAACAGAAGAGTGGTTTGAGTATATGATGATGATGATGATGATGATGATGACGACTTTGAGACTGGCTGTTTGAGCCAAAGTTCCTGGGACAGTGTAATGGAACAAGAACCAAGTGATGTAGACACAGGCAATGCAAACCTCCTTGATTCAGGTAACAAAAGAAAACATCAATATGAGTACATATGTGATTAGTTGAAATGTTGCAAAATGATCCCACAACCAAATGGAATGATTCAATGTTAGAACTAAGTTCTAAAATATAGTGAACTTCTAGTTAGGGGTGAAAGACATTGGATGCCATTCAATGTTAGAAATTGTAACAGACAAAAAGCTACAAGATGGTGTGAAATACACAAAGGCTTAAATGAAAGTAAAAGGTTCTGTATTCACAAATAGCCATATTCAAAAAATGTTTTTATTATGACACCTCACCACCTAAATGGAAATCATTCATTGGTCTTATCAGGGAATTCTCATAGTAATCACAGAAATGTAAAAGACTTATTGAAAAGTGATGCATGACAATATGGCATAAAAATTAATGTCCTTATAGATGCAGAGACTTATTCTGCTTTTGGTTTAGAAATTCATCCTGGAACACAGCCATTGGGTCCTTATTTGTATAGTAAAAAGCTGAATGATGTTGTGTGCAGACTTGTTGCTCCCATATCCCAAACTATCTTAATGTGACATTGGATGATTGGTTTACTGCTTTTCAATTGATTTTACTTTGCTAACAGTATGAGTTGGCCGATGTAGGAACTATACGCAGGAACAAAGCAGAAATTTCAAATGAAATGTTGCATTTTCAAAACAGAGAATTGTGCAATATAATCTTTGGATTTCAGAAAGATTTATATTGGTCTAGTATATGGCAAAGAAAAACAAACTGGTACTGCTGATGTCAATGTTGCACCATGACGGATATGTTGATAGGAAAACCTTGACAAAACAGAAGCCTGGGATGGAAACTTTGAACAACAAAACCAAAGGCAGATTGGGTGCTTTTGATGAGGTGTGCAGCAACTATAGTGTCACTCAAAGCATAAAACATGTATCATTTATTTCTGCTCTAACCTTCATTATTTCCTTCTATTAATTTTGGGGCTTTTTGTTTATATATTTCTTTTTTTTTGAGATAGACTGATTATTTGAGACTTTCCTCATTTTTGATAGTTATCAATAATGACAAATTTGGTTTTTGTTAGTGTGTTTGTTCAATTTAAAATTTGGTAAGTTTTTGTCTCATCATTTTATTCAAGAAATTTTAGAATTTTAAAAAAGTTCTCATAAATTTTTTTCTTGATTTTATTCTTGATTCTTGTGGTTTAAAAACAAGTTATTTAATCTCAGTGTATATCTATAGTATTTGACCTTTCATTGTTACTTATTTCTAGTTCCATTGCATCATTGTTAGAAAATAAACTAGCAATTGATTTTCTGATCTTTGAAAAATATTTTGAGTCCTGTTTTGGGATCTAAGAAATTACCAATTTTGGAGCATCATCTTTGGCCTTACTATTCTGCAGCTATTGGGTAGAATTTCTGTAGAAATTCATTATCTCCATTTAGTCTGGTTGGCAATTTAACTCTGCTTTTTCATTATTATTTTGTTTATAGGTGATTTGTCCATAGATGAACGTAAGATGGTTTAGTCCCTAGTTATCATTGCAGTCTATCTTTCCCTTTAATTTATTAAAATGTGCTGTGTATAAGAATTTTAATATTGGATGCAGGTACATTTCTGATTCACTTTCCTCCGCTGAATTGACCTTTGCATCATAATATAATGAATTCTATTCCTGCTCTCCTTCAGATTTCATTTGGATCAAATATCTTATTTTATCATCCCTTCACTTTTCATCTGTTAATGTTCTGAGAGATGATTTAGGTTTCTTGGAGGCAGCACATAGCTAGATCTTTTTTTATTTGACCATTGGTTAACTCCACTTTTTAAGTGGACAAATGAGCCCATTTATTTTTGTAGGCAACAATTTGGGCTGCTCCCCTTGAATGAAGAACAATTGATTCAGCATTAGTTAAATCAAGTCTTGTTTCTATGCACTGATATGTATAGAGCTAGCTATGGTATTTCTTTTCCCCTTTAATTGGCTATAAGTAATGCAAATGAGGTTAGTCAAGGTTTTGATATGCAATCTTTAAGGCCAACTGACCTTTTCCTGTTTCCTTGCTTTGTGTTCCCTGTTAAATGGTTGAAGCAGCAGAATGGCAGAGCCGGTCAGCTTCAGGAATGTCAACTGGGTATGAGACTCAAAATAAAAGGCCATGACTTCCCAGGGTACAAAAGTTTACCTATCTTATAAGCAAAGTCTTAGTAAAGTTCTTTTGTAAAATATTTTGTAATATTTGGTAGCTTTTTTTTCATTCCCCTATAGCAGTTAAATAATTTGCTTTAGCAGTACATTTTGATTGCTTGCTAACTATTTCACGCAATTTAATATTGCCTTGTGCTTAATACCAGGCTAACAAAACTATACTTTCATTATAACTAGCCTTTTTGGAAATGGATTTAAAGATCATAAATATAAGAGCAAAAAGAAAAAAAAGCCCATGAAATGCTAAAATAACTCCATTTCTTTCCAAAATTTTACATTTTTAAGTATGAAGTGTGGCAATTTTCTATTTTGTCTCTTTGTTAAATTACTGTTATGCACATTATTTTAAAATGTTTTGTTTTAAATCTTTATATAAAATATAAATGAATTATACCAAACATTTAAAATATTAAGGTATTCTGAACTTCTTATGCATTGCTAGTGCATTTATTTGTAGTAACAAATATTAACTTGAGGTAAAATATCTTTTGTTTTATTCTTACTTATTAGGATTTTTCTTTTCAGTCAGTGGTAGAGCTTCTGGCATTTCCTGTAGAGCAGATCTGGTGAAGATTTGTTTTCTCACATTTGGTTTGTCTAAGAATACCTATTATCCTTCATTTCTAAAAGATAGTTTGCTTCTTCTTAGTCTTCTTAGTTGATATTTCTTTTGTTTTTGTTTTCTTTCAGTACTATGCAAATATCATTACACATTTCTCTGGTCCATAATGTTTGTTTTCAAAAGTCAACTATCAGAAAATAGAAACATCTGTTTATCTAGTCTTCTTTCTCTGACTTGAAAAACTATCTTTTACACTTGAGAATTTGATTGAAACATGTCTTGTGATACATTTAGTTGACTCTAAACTAAATGATGACTTTTGACCTTCTCATAGTTGGTATTTGTCTCCTTGGTTTGGGAAGTTTTCTGTAATAATGTTTTTGAAAACACATTTCACCCATTTTGCATTTTCAGTTTTCTCATAAATCACGATAACCCATGTATTTCTTTTTTAATGCTGTTCAAAATGTTCTGTATGTTTATTCACTTGTCTATCCTTTTTCTTGTTTCTTTTATTATTGACTATGTTTTCAATCATCTTTTTCTTTTCAATTATCTCAACTTTAAGTTCAGTGATATTTTTATTCTCTTTAGTCTACTATGGTATTAATTCTTTCAATTTTGTTTTTAATTTTGCTGAGTGTATTTTTCAGCTGTAGAATTTACCTTTGATTCTTTTTAAACTGCATCCATCTCTTTGATAAGTTCTCTGTTAGAGCATTGAAGCTGTTCTTTGTGTTTTGTTGAATCTCACTGACTTTCCTTAAAACAGTTTTTAAAAATTGTCTCAAAGTTTTTCTACAGTGTTTACTATTTGGTTGGTTTCTGCTGCATTATTTTGGCTTCTAAGTGAGGTCATGTTTTCCTGAAGCTCTTAATATTTGATGTCTGAAGTTATCTGTGCATTTAAATATTGTATATTTTTCTAGTCTTTGTTATCTGCTTTCTTTTTGTCTGTCTTCAGAAACTGTAAGCTGATTTCTTATTTTATCTGAACTTTTGTAATCCCTTTCAATATTTCAACACTAGTACCTTAAATTCAGCTTTAAAAGACTCCACTATTGGTGTTTTGTCCTTATCTCAGCACCAGAGGATTATTTAACTCAAGGGTTGCTCTAATTCTGTAGTTGGTATGTTCTTGAGCATGATCTGGGAAGTACTAAAACAAGTACTCTTTTTCCATATGCTTCTCCCTGGGGACAAAATAGATCACTTCTAGTGCTTATCTGTGGTGAGGCAGTATAGCACTATGTCAAGCTCTGGGAAGAATCATTGTAAATAAATAATCCCAGACATTTATTCTATTCCTTTGGTCACTAAAAACACAAAGGTGCATCGCACTGAAACCAAAGCTTACAGAAACCAGGCAGAGAACTAGACTAAGACCAATTTTTATGTTCCTATTAACTGCCTAATGCTAACAAAAAAAACTTGTAATCCAAGACTTTCAGGCAGTCAAAGTTGACCCTGGCAGAAATAATGTCTGAGAGACTGAGGTTACATGTTTCAATAGGTCAATAGACCAGTTCAGAGGCTCTATTTGTAGTACGAGTCTGAGAATAAGTGTCATCAATATCTGCCCAGTATTAGTTTTACCAGTGTGGCAATGAGTTTCAAGGCAGTTTTGTGCTAAATATCCTCTTCTATCATCAGTGAATGGAATCATTTTCTGTGCTGTGCTGCCTGGGTTTGAAATGTGCTCATGAAGCCAATCTCTTGAAACCTAGGCTAATATTTCATTGTAGCATGTCTGAGACTCAGGTGCCAAGCTGGTGGTGATGCAAACTAAAACATGAATCTTTACCACCAGAGAGAGCAGGTTACCCATTGACAGAGCAGGTCTCAAGGTTCTACCTGTAAACCCTGGACTATGGATATCCAGGTAGCATGAGTTTGGGAAAAAACTGGTAAAACATTTCCTGAACTGCCAAATGAGATGTTTAACTGTATTGAGCTGAATCTCAAAACTTTTGAGATATGCAACTTATGGGTCAGTGAAGAATTTTTGCAACAATTCTGCAACATTTTTACCAGCATAAAAAACAGACTCTGTCTATATAGATAGATAGATAGATAGATATGGAGAGATAGATAGATATATAGCTATAGATATAGATTATTTTATTTTTTCAAACACTTTCTTCTGTTCAGTGAATTATTTTTCTTATCCTTCAAAGCACAAAAGAGTTAATTTTGATAAATTCCAATTTATCTGGTCTGATGATATTTTCTTTTAATTTATCTATTTCATTTAATTGGAAAATGCTTGTCCTAATTTATAAAGTTGATTTTATAGTCCACAAATATAAGAGGAATGCATTGTTAATAAAAGTACAAAATCATTAGTCTTATGGGAACACATCTATAACCTGTTATTCAAGAAGATGCTCATGAAAGTGAGTATACATAGAAAAGACACAAAAGCCTGAACTCTTAGTATTTTCAGAATTCATTTGTCAGAGACACCCATAAGAAAAAGTAAAAGAGATATACAAATATCCTAAGGACTTAAGTTATTGATAATTAAATGAAAATATTTTCAGAAAGATTAAGTGTGTCAAAATTTTTCAAGGTTGATGAGAACTTAGAAATAACCATGTTATTCAACTAATTAAATGTTCACAATTTTGCCAACTATCATTATAACAGGTACTTTTTCTACTGAATACTGGAAATTTTAATGATAACATATTTTAAAATTTCTTTATTATGATTAGCAATGGTAACAAAATATTGCTTAAAAGTGTCTTTTATTAAATTTTGTTCCTTTTAACTGTCACCTAGCACCAGAAACAATAAGCAGAAAACTATGAATTATATATAGTAGCATGAAAATTTTATTTTTCATCAAATTAAGTAAATAATACTCTGTGGGGAGAAGAGTTGCATTTTCCATGCAAAAATTATAAAATAAACAGTAAAACAGAGTAATCTGGTTGGTATTCTTGAGTCATATTCCTGTCTGTGGCACTGATGTATGTTTCTCTGCAGTGCCTCTCACTGTGGAAGTTAGGCACTCGACAGAAATATTGAACTGTAAAAATGACCGATGGCAGTGAAACTCCTTCCCTAGCCTTAGTATATAGTGCCTGTGTCAAGTTGAACACTGAAGTGATCAAGTTCCACTAAGCTTTTGAGTAAAGTCAAAAGTTAGTTAAGGCTGGTGAAATTAATTATTATATCATTTCCTTACTAATTGCTTTGGGAACAGAACTAAGTGAATAAAATAATACATAATAATCATTATACTGTATGTTAGTTTAAATATTAATTTTACAAAAAATATAGCTTATGTTGTTTTTATAAATGAAATACAATAATTCTACTTACTTTATAACAAACATGGTGCTTTTGGTATTGAGATTTAAAGGTTATTGGCACTGAGACTTTTCTGTTGCAGTATTTGCCAAAACTAAAAAGCCATTTTATTCAAAAATAGATCAAGGTAAAAGTGATGAAGATTATTCGATCAGGCAAAGATGTACGGTTTTTCAGCATATTTGAGCTAAGGTTATAAGAAAATAGTACTTGGAAGAAAGATCAAGATGATAGGAATATCATTGTTCAACGCTACCTGGCAGACAGACATTGCACAGTTGTAAGTTTTACATAAAATTTTGTGCCAAGCCTAAACACAAGTGATCAGCTAGATGTGCAAAATCCATTAATAATTGCTACAAGCACTTCACTGGCAGCATTTTGTTTTTATCAAGAGTTTGGCAAAGTGGGATGTGGTGTTATAAGCCATAAGATTACTAACAAATTTGAACAAAATTTCTCATGCTGTACCCTTTCTCATAGTTATGGCATAGGACCCTCAACAGCAAATGCTTTGAGAACTTTACAAATGAACTCTTTTAATTTAATATTGGAGATAGATGTCTTTATAACATTTTTTGCTTATAGCATTTCAACTATCATTTTTTATAATCTTTATATCATTATGAAGTGATTTGATTGGAACCATTATTCTTTATTCTTTTTTTGTTTTTTTGTTTTGTTTTGTTTTCGGCACCAGAGATCAAACTCACGACCTCATGCTTGCTGGGAAGGCACTTAGGCTGCTGAGCTAAATCCCCATCCCTCATTATTCTTTATTCTGAAATTCTGTTTTCAGATGTAAGTATAGCCACTGTAGCTTTATTTTGGTTAGTTTTTTAACCCATGCCTATTATCAACCTATGTATTTATTTAAGGAGTTATCTTAGAGGCAAAATGTGGTGAAAGTTGGTTTTTATTCAATATAAACTCTGTCATTGATAGAAGCATTTCAATTATATTTAATGCAGTAATTTAATTATAATGTTTAAACTTTAAATGCAAGCATTTGGTATCTAGTGATTTAATTTGGTCTTTCCTTCCATTACTCTAATATTCTAATGCTTTTTAAATTTGTATTTTTAACTTAGATTAGCACCTATTTGCAATGCATAATGATTACATTCACTGTAGAGATTTGGAACATGTATGTAACAATGGTTAATTTTCTTCTTTTCTCCACCCCTCCACCCCCTTTTTTTCAGCATCAGACTCATTAATAATAATGTCTTGGTTTACAAAAACTTCTGTTTGGGAACATTTTGTTTCATGAACAGAAGCATTGGGCAAAATTTTGCTTCAGCAGCAAAGTCCAAATCAGGTGATGAGCACGATCATGGTCATCATTCCCAGAAATATGAATGTGGCCATCTTCTTTGCTCTGACACAGGTCGTGGTTTCCTCTAGTCAACACAGTGGTCACAGACAGACCTGTGCACACTCACTGTGAAGCATTTTTTGAGAGCTTTTTTTTTTTTTTGAAGCACATATAGTACTTTAGAGCATTATTCAATCCAGCATGGCTCCAAAAGTATTGCTAAGCCCTAATGAAGGTAATGAGAACACACAGTGGTAATGAAGGTGACAACAATGATCAGAGAATAATGAAAGTAACAGGAAAACAAGAATATTAAGAAGCTTTTGAAGAAAATAAGCATTAAATTGAAGAAAGAAACTAGAAAATCATAAACGTGGTATTTGTGTGATTGATCTGACCTCGGAGTACAAAATAGTGAAGTCCACAATCTCAACTATTTTGAAGAATAAAGATGCACCAAAGGAGTTGATGTGTCAAAAGGAGTAACAGTATTAATCAGCCAGAGGATAAAAGTGCTGGAGGAGGTGGAAATCTTTTATTAGTTGGTTGATTGAGAAACAGCTGGTACATGATAGCATTAATGAAGTTATGATCTGTGAAAAAAAAAAACAGGAAATTTCACCATGATTTACTGCAAGAAAAACCCTCTACAAGGACAACAAGTGATAAATTTAAAGTCAGTAGAGGGTGGTTTGATAAATTCTGAAAGAGAAGTGCCATTCAAATTGTTAAAAGACATGGTGAGACTGCTAGATCTGACATGGGCATGGCAGATGCCTACAAGAAAGAATTCATGGAATTCATGAAGGCAGAAGGATATGTCACTCAAAAATTTTTTATCTGCATTGAAGCTGGGCTCTTCTGCAAAAGGATGCCAGATAGAACCTACATTGTTTAGGAGGAAAAGCCACTGTGAGGGCACAATCTCATGAACAATAGATTGAGCCTCTGACTACATTTGAATGAAAGTGCTGATCTTAACATTAAGCTACTACTGGCATACCATTCCCAGACTTTCATGAATTCAAGGAACAGAATGTGAACAAAGCCAGACTACATGTCATATGGAGAATCATTGTGAAATCTTGGGTCCCAAGGCAGTTGTTTTTACAATGGTCATACAAGGTACTTACACCCACCATTAATAAATATTTTTCTGACAGCCAGCTGCCTTGAAAGTGCCTTCTGATGGACAGTGCCTTGGCACAACCTCCAGTCTTGATGGATGATATGAACACTGAGTATGACTTCATAAAGGTCACGTTCCTTGCCTTGAACTTGACAGATTTTCGGAAGCCCATGGAGCAGCAAATGTTCTGCAAATTCAAGAAGCTGTATGCAAAGATGCTCTTCAACAGATATTTTAGTGTCACTGAAGAGATGTCTTGACTCTGAAAGACTTGTAGAAGAAACATTTCAAAAACCTCCACTGCATCAGCCTCTTGGAGAAACCCTGGGAAGATGTCATGTACCAGGCTACAAACTCAGTCTGCAGGAAAATGTAGCCAGAATTTGTGACTGAATATGACTTTAGAGGGTCAGATACACAGGTGTGGGAGAAGATTGTGGGAGAGTATGGGTCTGGCCATCAGTGGTGCAGACATACAGGAGCTTGTTGAGGACAAGCAGGAGTTAATAATGGAAGAACTTGCTGAACTACAGAGTGAGTGGTAGAAGTTGCTTGTTGAGGAACATTACCCTGAGGAAGAAGAAATCAATGAGGAGGTTAGCAGAGATACGATAAAAATCCATTATGGAAAAATGAAACTAGTGTTAGGATTTCTTGAGAAACACCCCTCCAACATTACTATAATGAACAGTGTTGGGTCTAATGAAAAGTAACATGATGTCTCATTTCCAGGGTATTATATAGTGCAGGGAAAACAAATAATATTAAATAGTTGTTTGTTTGTTTGTTTTGTCAAAATTGATCCTAGAGCTAAGAGCTAAGAGACAAAGATGATTAGAAAATATCTGAAGGAGATATCCCTGATGTTCTTGTGGAAGGAAATTCTCTCTCCAAATAATAACCTTGTCCCCACTTACCTTGCTGTCCTGCATAAGAGAAATCACTTCAGTTTACATTGAACACTATTGAGAAATTTGATTCAGTTCACAAATAATTGAGTTTGCAACTAGAATCCATGAAATGAATTAAGTTCATGAATCAAGGTACCACTTTATTTATCTTGTAAGGCCTTATTATTTATACAGATTGAAAACCAGACTAGTAGCACAGAAAAACCATACACAACATGTAAGACAATATTACTAAATCAAGGTACACTTTTAGATACATTATCCACACTGGATTACAGTAACTATTTTCCTTTTCTTAATTTTTCCTACAATCTCTCATACATATAAATATATATATATATATATATGACATATATATGACATACATATCATAACTATATATATAGTTTTTCATTTAAGATATACATATGTCATCTATATAAGATGTGTATGTCATAACTATATATATAATGTTTCATATCAGATAAATTATTCAATATTTATACTTGTGTGTTTCACTTACTTCACTTAGCATTATGGTCTCAAGGTGCATCCGTTTTCATAAAAATGACTCAAGTTTCTTTATGGCAGAACAGTATTCTATTGTTTATAAATATTTCATTTTTTAATACATTCATTTGTTGATGGAAATAGTGTAGGCTATTTTCAAGATTTAACTATTATGAATTGCACTACTATAAACATAAGTATGCATGAATCTCTGTGATATGATGTCTTTAACACTTTAGAGAAGATACCTATAAGTGGAACAGTGGTTTCAAATGCAATTTCTAATTTTAGTTTTCTGAGGAATTCCATGCTGATTTCAATAGTGATTGTTTCATTTTACAGTCCCACCAACATTGGAAAGGGTTTTCTTTCTCCCCACAGCCTTTGAGTTAATTTGCATTTACAATTTAACTTAATCTCTCTTTTGTTTTAATAATTACCATACTTTATTATGTTAATTTAGTGAGTTTTAGTTGATAGCATGCATTTATATTAAGAACCTTATAAAAGAGTATTTATTTATGTATCCCTTTAGGCTTTCATGATTTTACTTTCATACATTTTACTTTTCCATATATTTCAAAACTCAAATTTTATTTTTAGTATACTAGATGGATGAGAAACTATTCTAAAGTTTTAGATGTGTTTTTTCCCTAATGATATCTTCTTTAGTCACATGCAGTAGAAAAATCATAATATGTTAGTTTAAAAGAAGAATTAACAAGTTTCACTACCATGGCTCGAGTATACTTAGAACTGAGTGATAGTCTGAGGCATATGTTCTCCATTAGTTAGAAAAGTTAAAAATTTGACACAGTATTCTTTGTTTGAAGTGCAACATTGTTTGCAATATTAGAAAAGTACTTCAGAATTTATTAACAATTTTATAGTTGTTGAAGAAAAGCCTATTGAATTTTTCTGAATAAAAGTTCTCTACCTATACTTTCTGTTTTTAACTCTAATTCTCTAGTTATCTCTTTGATATATTTTGTTATATTTTACAAGTAGGATGATTATTATTCCATAGAACTTTAAGAACTTTTTTGAGATTAAAAGTTCCATCTGACTTGTTCTTCATTTACAACTTTTCATGAAACACTTATTGAAGGAGAACTTTGAGATACATTTTTAATGATTGTAATGTATACATGTGGGCATGCCATTTTAAGTAAAAATATTTTGAATACATTTCTCAACTTTAAAGGTCAGACTCCTGACTTCTCAATCCTTCCCTACTCAGAGATGCCAATGTTCATTATTAGTATAAGTTGTGATCTATTCTCTTCAGCCTATTGGTGATATACTATTTCCCAAGTGTTGCACCTTATCCTTATCTCCTTCATGAACTTCTAAACTATTCATGGCCATTATCTTTGTGCAAAAGATGACAGCTATGTCTTTAATTAACTGTCACTGACTGCAAGATGTTAAAAATGAAAAAATTGCAAAGCTCGCAATTGATTAAATGCAGTTTTAGTTTCAACTAAAAGTATAGTTTATTGGTCATATCTAAGATGGCCAAGTGGTAAAGAGCAGAGAAAGAGCCTCTCAGAGAGTCACTATCCAGATGCTGGAATATAGCAATATGAGGAAGACAAGAAAGAAGAAATTGGGTCCTCTGGACCCATGAAGAATCTGAAGTGTGAGTTGAAGCTTGTAGAGAAAGTGACAAGAAAACTTTCAAGGAAGAAGAAGGAGGTAGCTGGCAGTAGGTTCTAACTGAAAGAGAACTCACAGCACAAGAGGAGCAGTTCAAACCTGCAGACATACAGTGGCAACTGGCAACCTGGAAGCATCTGTGGAGAGTAGTGTAGGAGACCAGCAGTCATGTAGGGGAGCCATAGACTTGAAGGGCTCCTCTGGCTGGAGGTGAGTGCAAAGGGCTCAGTCTTTCAATGGCAGAGAATATTTGGCCTGGAGCCATTTTGGAGAGGGACTGACTGCAATCAGAACTCAAAACTGTGGCCGGCTCCATTTAGTGGCTCCCAGGATGGCTCAGACCTGTAGAAGGTACTTGGATGATGATGAGACAAAGGTGACTGGTCTGAGCCAGAAAGTGCAGACTTATTTGCTGAGCTTATCCACTCCCCTGCTGAAAATCTACTGTTGGCTTACTGTTATAGATCAGCATGGATGGGGACTTCGCTTCCGTGGGATATCTGCAGTGAAAGCAGAGACAAACCTGGATAAAGCTGGAAGTTGACTTTTTTTCTTTCTGTCCTCTGTCTCTTATTTGTTTTTGTTTTTCACATTGTTTTCATTTTTTTCTCCCTCCCTTATTGTTGGATTTTTTGAGTGTTAATATGGTTGCTAACCTCCTTATGGCTATCATTCTGCTCTATTCTTTTTATCTCTTCCTTTTCTCTTTCCCTGCAGTCTTCTGTGCCAGCTTCTCAAAGTTTGCCTGATCCCTGTTTGGCCTCCAGGCTTACTTCTAATCTCTTCCTCTTCTTCCACTTTCTATTTTCTTCTTGGTGCATTATAAATTTTAAACTCTGAGGACTAAATTGACATATTAAGTATTTGTATACTGCATATAACTTTCTGGTTTGCTTTAGATTTTGTTATATAACCACAAATCTAGTTCATATGGTTAAAAGTGGCAAATTAATGGTGAGCCCAGTTTGTCACTTTCTGGGCTGTGTTTGTTTGTATTGGTACCACTAAAGCCAAAAGTGACACAACTGGTCTAAATACCTGTTCATCCTGATAGTTCAGGACTGAGATTAACTAGGATCACAGAAAATACAGTGACACAGTGCCAAAGAACTAGGGACTGAGCTAAACAAGCAGCAACTTCTCATCTTTAGCAAATTGAACAGGTAGGGTCTTTCAACAGACTAAAACCTCAGAAACCAGCTACACCTGAAAGATACCTTAGAGAAGTAGCCAGTACCCAAGGGTCCTAAATATTAGGAATAAAGCAGTCTACCATCGGCAGTTTAGAAGTATCACCCCAGGAATTAAACTAAAAAAAAAAAAAAGAAAATGATATGAGAAGACACTTAAACAAAATGCAAACCTAGATATCCAGTTCACCAAAGGCAAACCCAGGGGCAACAAGATGGGACAATGTGAAGACCTCTAACCTGGTCTCTTTGAAGTGGTAACCACAAAGCAATTTATGAGGCTCTTGAAAAAAATCAAATAAAAAATAATCTCTCAGATACTAGAGAGATGGTGTCTAAAATGAAGATCATGCTTAGGGATGCTAGAGCAGACACAGACAAAAAAGTAGATGAGCTCAAGAAAATTATGTGAGCCATAAATGCTCAGCATAGGAAATAAATGGAATCCATAAGACAGATTCAAGCAGATATACAGGAGACTAAAAATCCCACTGAAAGTATTTGTAGCAGATTAAGCCAATGTGAGGACAGGATTTCAGATATAGAAGACATGCTCGCAGTTAGCAATCTTGAAAAGAAAGAGTTCTCAAAAAGCCACCATGGGAAACCAATGTAGAAGCTGCTAGACGAGACCAAGAACAGTGACTTAAGATTGATAGGAGTCAATGAAATAGTAGGAAATAACACAAGTGATATTAAAAAGCTGCTCACAAATATGATGGCAGAAAACTTCCTTGGTAGATAAATCCAATTTGAAATGCAGATAAATGAGGCATATAGAACTCCAATTAATCATGACCAAATAAAACAAAATCTGCAGCCAGGCATATCATACTCAAGATTCCAGAAATTCAACAAAAGAATAGACACTTGAAAGCTGTTAGAGAAAAGAAACAAATCAACTATTACAGAAAGCTCATCAGACTCACAGCTGACTTCACAATGCAAACTATTAAGTCAAGGTGTACCAGTCAAGGTTTACTAGAGAAACAGATATAATACAAGATAGACAACTGTATAAGAAATTACAAGATTGGCTTACAATGGTCAGCCACAAAGTTGAAGGAAGGAGCATGCAGAGGGTGTCTGTGGGCTAGAAGTTAAAGGGTCCAGACCAAGGACTGGAGCTTACTGCAGTGTCCTGTGCAAGTTCATGTCAGAAGGCCAATGGGTCTACGATGGAACACTGAAGAGTCTACAACAAAGGCTGAAGAGTCCCAGGCAGAAGCCAGAAGACAACATCCAAGCTGAAGGCAAAGACTGGAGCTCCTCGGAAGAAGCAGCCACCAGTCTCTCCTCATTTGTCTTTTATTGTATGCAGGCTACTCCCCTGTGGTGGATGTAGCACTCACACCATCTGCCTGCCCTCTTTTTGCACAGGATGAAGATGCTACAAACTAGGGACCTTGGCACCATGCTGAATCACTTAAAGTTCTGACCTTCTCAAATTGACACAGTGAACAACATACTAGAATGGTAACTGCTTGTTCTCTACACCCCAGGATGTAGAGCTGCTGAGTTTCTTAGCTAAGCATCTAGACTTCTCAAGTTGACACAATGTAAACCATAACACAAGAAAAGCTTGGAGTGAAATATTTCAAGTTCTAAAGAAAAGAATCTTCAACCCAGATTGATATATCTTGCAAAACTGTCTTTCAAAATTTATGGAGAAATAAGATAGTTCCATGGTAAAGAACATCTGAGGAAATTTATAACCATGAAACCAGCACTCAAAACTGTTTTAAAGGATATTCTAGAGAGAAATAACAAGGACTACAACTGTATGAACTCCAACATAAACAACCCACAAGGCAAGGCAAAAAATTGGAGGGAAAAAAATGGATGGTGAGACAGCAACAGGAAAATAGCATGACATGTATAAGTCAATACATATCAGTTATAACCATCAATGTTAATGGTCTTGATGAAAAGACACACACTGGTAATGGTAATAATGAAAAGACACACACTGGCAGAATGGATCAAGAAGCAACACCCAACAATATGCTGCACACAAGAAACACATTTAATTAAAAAAGAAAACCATGGACTGAAAGTCAAAGGATGGAAAACAATGCTCCATGTGACAGGAACCCAGAAAAAAGCAGGAGTAGCTATTCTATTTGCAGATAAAGTGAATATCAAGTCAAGACTGATTAAGAGAGATAAAAAAATTCACTACATCCTTGGAAGTGGAACAATCCAAGAGGAAGAGATAACAATTATAAATATATATGAAACAAATACTAGTGCACCCAAATATATAAAACAAATATTTATAGGTATGAAAAGTCAAATAAACCCTAATACAATTGTATTAGGGCCTCTCAATACCCCACTATCACAAATAGACAGATCAATAAAGACAAAATCAATAAAATATCAGAACTGAACTAAACTCTTAAACAAGTGGATTTAGTAGATATCTATGGAGTGCTCCACCTCACATCAAAATGCACGTTCTTCTCAGTTGCACATGGGACATTCTCCAAAACAGACCACATATCAGCTCATCAAACACAATTAACGAACTGCAAAGGCATTGAAATTACCCCATTCATATTATCAGACCATAGTGCAATGAAATTGGAAATCCATAGAAAAGAAATCACAAGAACTTCATAAATACATGGAAATTAAATAGCATCCTTCTGAACAAATGAAATTAAAGAAGGAATTAGACAGCTTTTACAGTTCAATGATAATGACAATATAACACAATGAAAACACACCTAAGAAGTAAATTTATAGCAGAAAATACCAATATCAGGAAAACAGAGCAGATACATACTATCAACCTAATGGTGAACCTCAAACTTCTAGAAAAAGTAGAGAGGGCTAAACCAAAAGTTCATACAAAGAAGTTCATATAATGATTAGAGCAGAAATTAATACACTGGAGACTAAAAAAAACAAAGAATTTATGGATGTTCTATGAAAGATTAAATAAATCAACAAACTCTTACCAAACCTTAACCAAAAAAATGAAAGAAAAGACTCAAATTCATGCAATTAGGAATGAAAAGGGTGAAATCACAACACACTCTGCAGAAATCCAGAAGATGATCTATACCTACTCTGAAAACTAGTATTCTAATAAGATGGAAGGTGCAGGAAAAAAATAGAAAAACTCCTGGATACATAGGAATTACCAAAGCTGAACAAAGAAGATATAATATCTTAAATACATCAATATCAATCAACAAAATTGAAGATGTAATATAAAACCTACCAATGAAGAAAATCCCAGGCTCTGACAGATTCACTGCTGAAGTCTACAAGAAATTTGGAGAAGGCATAATACCACTACTTCTCAAACTCTTTAAAGAAATTAAAAGGGAAGCAAATTCATTCCTGGAATCAAGCATTGTCAAAACTGGATAAGGACCCAACTAAGTAAGAGAATTACAGATCAATTTCCCTATTAGACACAGTGTAAAAATCCTCAATAATATACTGGCAAAGAAAATGCCAAGAAGATTATATACCATAACTAAGTGAGATTAATCTGAGAGATGCAGGGATGGTTCACTACACACAAATCAATAAATGTAACACACCATATTAACAAAGAGAATAACAAAAATCATACGATC
>RJWT010013485.1:0-21728 GCA_004365215.1 Cuniculus paca | reverse complement strand
TTTTTTTTTTTTTTGTGGCACTGGAGCTCAAACTAGCAACTTCACGCTTGCCAGGCAGGGGCTTAGGCCACTGAGCTAAATCCCCGGCCCTTGTCTTTTTGACACAGGGTCTCACTATACCATTCAGGCTGGCCTTGAGCTCACTTTGTAGCCCAGGCTGATCTGGAACTCACAATGATCCTCCTGTCTCAGCCTTCCGAGTGCTGGGATTACAGGTGTGTGCCACCAGGCCCAGCTCTCTAAGTTCTCCTTAAATTCTGACAAAGTTATCTTGGTGAAAAATTTTAAAGTCACCAAGTGCCATTACTAATATGGGTAGAACATTCTACCTCTAGGATTTGTAGACTTTTACCTCACTTTTAAGGGGAGGCATGCAACGTTCCAGGTAGTCTCTTTCACTCTAGCATTATAAACCAATTCTCAGGGCAACCATCTCTAGATATCTCAAGTGCGTGGCAGATGCTAGTCCTAGGTGTTCTTCTAACTATGGGAAACATGTCAGTGCCTTGAAAGGTCTCTTTAAATCAATTTCATCGTGCTTTTTCCTGCAGGAATGGAGTAAGACTCAGCAGGGCCAAGATATCTTCACAAATCCATTCCCTCAAAACTCCTGTCTTAGCATAGGGGCCTAAAAATCGCAGTCTCATAATCTTGATAATCTGTTATTTAGTGATCTTTACACCTTGTAAACATCCAGGGTGTATTTCTTAGGAAAATAAGACATATATGGAAATTGTTGGGTGGGACTTTTGATTAAAATTCCATTTAGCTTCTGCCTATCTGACCTTGGGGTTATATGGAAATGGGAATAAGAAAGTTCTAGGCCTAGCATGTAAGGTAAGGAGAGTCAGGAGTTTGATTCTAACATCCTGGAACAAATGAATGATCTTAGTAATCATTTACCACTAGAATTTTTATTATAAGAAAAGTAATCATTCCTCTAGGTTTTGAAGCTACTGCTACCAGATCCCCATGACTAGAAGTGGGATAATATTCCTCACTGGCACACAAAATAAGATGGGATGAGATTTGCCATTCTCAACATTCTGGTGCAGAGCCCCTTTTGTGTCCTACTCTGTGCGTGGAGGGAGAAAGGCCCTCATGAAATGCTGCCCAGTCTGGGCTGCCTCATTGGTTGGCTTTCTGTTGAGTTTGGCCGACAGGAGTGAGCAGCTGGAGATAGGAAAGTGGAAGGAAAGATAACTTGCAACGTGTTTTGCCCACTTCCTTCAGCTTCTTCCAACTTCCTCACCCAGTGTGAGCTGCATCCTTCTCCAACCATAGCTCCTAATAATGATGCTTCTCTGTCACAGGAGAGATCTCACTGGGAACTGGTTACCCAAGACCTACCCCATACACTTTCAACTGAAGCTTCTACAGTGCTAATCTTGTGAAGCCTCAGTGTTCCTTCTCCTTTGAGCCCTGGCATATCTTCTCTAAAGTAAGAAGCTATTTCACAAAAGTTTATTTCAGCCATTTGGATAAATTCTCTTTCCATGGGTCCCTGCCTGCTATTGCTATGCAATTATTAAACTGTTGGTAAAGCAGATCATCTAAATTCAATCTTTTTCCACTGCACCTCACAATGTTTCATGTATTTGATAGTCACTGAATAATTAAACTTTATGTGTTGTGATGTTTTTGTCATAAAAATAAAGAAATAGAGGCAATTTTGTCAATATGAAAATACATGTGTTCACTATGGTGATATAACTTAGTGAACTGTACACTGTATAAAATATATTTATACCGTTATCAGCATACACCTTTTTATGTGTGTAACTTGCACTCCTTGGCACCATAAAATCAATAAGCAATAGCAAAAAACAATATATTACAATTTACGTTGCTATGAGGAAAATTATTAAAACAACATTTTTAATTCCAACACATGGAAATGAATAATATATGTAAAGCCTTATTTCCTATGATTGGAGTTTTTATTCAAGCTAAACAAATTCTCATTCTGACACTCTAACAAGAAAGAGTGTTTTTCAATTTTTAATCTACAAAATGAAAAATGTAGTTATTAGAAAGCGTTCTTTTTTCAAGGTTAGAATTCTGTAATATATTCAGAAAGCAATCATATTAGTCCTCGAAGTTGTAAGGTGGTAGTGGCAATAAAATGAAAACACTTGCTAGGAAGTGATATGTTTCCATTCTGGATTCCCAAACACTAAATTCAAGGGAGATGCATTTTTAAGTAAGTATTTTATGTTCATATAAATACATATAAAAATTTAACTACAAATCATGAAAGATCATAATTTAATCTTAAACCTGGGGAAATAAACCATTTTTATTGTCTCTTTCATGCTCCTGATGAAATCAAGGAGGACAGATCTTGCAGAGGGGCAGCAGATCAGAGCAACGGCAGATAGAAACCAGCACTTTCCAAGGATAGGAAAAGTCCCACGGGAGTTTTGAAATTAGAATGCATTGAACTACTTGGGTCTGTCAGCGTCTTACTAGTAAGAGAGATGAGCTCAAAAAGTTATACCTCATTTGCTAGATTTTCCTTCTGTAAGGCAAAGATCAGCCACTTAGCAACAGCACAAAAGAGTCTACTCTGACATAGTTAAACTCATGCTGGCTGAGCAGGAAGAAGAGCAGTGTAAGATCAGGGCAGAGCAGGATGGCCTGCCGTTCCGGTGCCACTAGGGAGCCTGATTTGAGAAATTGGGAAATTCAGGCTGAGGCATGACTTTCTGTCAGCTCTCTTAGAAGTTCAAGTCTCCCGGTGAGCACCCACCCTGGGCTGTGTCTCCAGCTCCTATTCAACACAGTGCATTGGACACATGCACACACATCATCCAGCAGAGAACGAAAAGATGCCCCTTTCAATCATCTGCTCCCGGTAAAGCTTGGTGGTGCGCATGCTAGGAACATCAATAAAGTAAAAACTGTATGGATGAAGATTAAGCCTTTTCCCGAGCCGCTCTTCCAGGATGGCTGAAGCATCTTTCTGAATTTGCAGTTCTTAAACTATAGACAGCTTTCTCTTGTTCTGTCTTTTAAAGCAAGTCCTTTGGCATTAGATACTGGCCCAGAAATAACCCACCACTTTTCTCCTCAGAGGACAGAAATATCTACTTAATAGTCAGGTCATAGCAGAGACCTTGGAAAATACGTGGATCACAAATCCCTGTCAGCAATGACCAGTGAACGAAATCTGGGCCACATCGTTCCTCGAAGAATCCCCACCCTCCAAGGGCTGACAGGTCATGCAGAAGGTACAAACATCAGATTGCCAAAGCCATGCAAGCTGACCACTAGCATGGAAAACCTAAAAACAATTTAGCAGCTAAGTCTCCAAACACATCATGAAGCAATCTTGCTGGGATAGGTGCAGAGAAGGGAGATTCGGTACATATTACTTAGGTATTATTCTGCTTTTCAGTTTCATGAGGTATCTAATAAAAGCAGAATCCAGCTCTGTGGTGGAATAGGAATGAGGACTTGGTGAGTTTGGTGAGTTACTAACTCGCTTTGCCTTCAGTCACATTCCTGGTCTGTCTTGCTTGCCTGAAGCAGAAAGTGTGCAATGCTTTCTGACAACAGGAGGCAAAAAACAAAAAAAACCTGAGTGGGGGCAGGCACAGTCATCTGGAGGACACTGTGGAAAGCAGCCAGTTGTCTCTGTTTCTTACTGTAAGAGATATTATTCATTTTTATGTATTGCAACTATTCTTAAAATCCTCATTTTAAAAATATTTTTCTAAGTTACAAGAGCAGTACCTGTTTAAAGCAAAACTGAGAAACTAAAATATAAAAAAATCTGTCTTCCTTCCAAGGCAATCTTTTCCAGAGCTTACTAACTCTATTTAATTGTTTGATGTGCAGCCTGTCAGGTTCTTTTTTATTTTCACAAACACAAAGAATTACATACTTCTCCACCCAAAAAAGGGATTTTAACTTGCATATTATTTTGCTATTTGCATTGTTCACTTAACAATAGAGAAATTTTCTTTGTCAGGATTTGCATCTTCCACTTAAAAATGTAACTATTCCATTATACTATAATAAACAGCCACGTTTCTTTTCAATAAGGTACTACTGCATAACGGTAAAAACCAATACTTATGTTTATATTTGCCATAAATATGTTAATAGTTCAGATTCTGAGGTTGCTTCTGCTATACTCAAGAATATACACTTTAAAGTAAAACTCTGAATGGATATTACCACTTTGTCTTACCTAGAAATTGCCTTTCCTTTCATGATGTATATTTAGTTTCCTTAAAAAAATGTCATATTCTCACAAGCTGTATAAAATAAAGCCATTGTTTTATAGGCTCATAAACAGTGATATCATTAAATGTGTTTTGGGTGGGTGTGTGTCACTTTGCTAGGTTAAAACCAAGAAGTAAGTGGTTCACTTTGCACTTACTTAATAATGAGGTTGAATTATTTTTAGATGTGTGCTGACTGTTTAACTGATCTTACCCTCACTTTTTATTTCTTGGGAGGAACACTACAGGTATTACAGCTAATAACTATTGGTGGAATACACTGTATTTTTCTCCTGACTGCTTAGTGTTTTTATTTTGACTTTTACATATAGTGTCTTTTGCTTTAAGTGCAGTTCTAATTTTGTTTAAGAAACATCCATTTGGCCAAATTTTCACATCTGATCAACTTTTCCTATACAGTTTCTTAGAAAAGACTTTTGGATTTCAAGATTTTAAAATTTACCTTATGTTTTATGCAGGAAAATTTTATAATCTTTCCTGTTTATATCTTTAATAATCCTGAAATTAATTCTGTGTGGCATATCAATGATAACAGTTCTTAGGTATAATGTAAATAATAATTTTACATAGTTATTGTTTAAAAATGTCAATAATTTATGACTATCTTAATACCAATTTTTTAATGTATATTCCAATTAATTCATCCTCATTACCTGAAATGTGTTGTATTTTATACTAATTTTATGTAGCTACGTTATTTTATTTTAGATTCTTTTTTCTGTTTTAATAGTCCATTTGTCTATTCCTGTTCCAGTTTTGTGGTATTTATCATAATGCCTTCATAGAAGGTTTTATTAGTAGGTAGAGCAAGTACTAATCCTGAATTTTGGCTTCAAACTTTCTGTTTATTTTCTTCAGTAGAATATTTAAATTTCATTATCTTGTCTCAAGAACAAAAACAAATACAGGACATTAATTGATTTAATTAACCAACTTAATTAATTGGCTGTTATTGGCACAATATTGAATATTGCTAGTATAACAAAGTGGTTTATTCTTTTTTTTCTGTCCATTAATTCAATTTATTTCTGAGGTTCCTTTACATGAGCTTTCTAGCATCCTTTGTGTGAACCGTAAACATTTATTGTCACATATAGGCCTTTATATATTGTAACAATTGCTGCTGTTTCCAAATGGCGCTCTTTTTTAATTTCTTGTTCAGTTGTTATTACTACTGGTGAAAAGGAAATTCATACAGTCTTGTATCTATTTACCATGCCTGCCCCTTTTATTATTTTAGTAGTAGAGCAGCTATTTTGCTTGGATTTCCTGGATTGTTGATATCTGCAAAACTGTTACTGTATTTCTTTTCTAATATGTTCAACTCTTCTTTTTTGTTTTTCTTTTTGGCGAAATCTTCTTGAGCAAATGAAATAAGTGAAGTGCTGGCAAACATTTTTTTCTTATTTCTAGTTTTAAGAGAAAATGCTTTCTTTAAAAAAGTACTTGCACTTGGGGATTTAGCTCAGCAGCAGTAAGCGCCTGCTTTGCAAGTTCAAGGTCATGAGTTTGATTCCCCGGTACCAAAAAATAAAAATAAAAAAATTAAAAATTAAAAAATTAAAAAGTACTTATAATTGATAGATAAAACTGTACGCATTTACTGGGGATACAATGTTTTGAAGTGTGTACACATTGTGGAAAGTATACATTCAGGTAATTAACAGACATTATTTTACACGGTTGTTATTTTTGTGATGAGAATGCTTACATTCTTGGTATTTTTGAAACATACAATATATTGTTAACTACAGCTATAATGTTTTCAGGTTTTTCATAGAAAAATATATTCAAATTTCTTAAAGGGCAGAGTTATATCTTTGACTTAAATTTCTACTGTGCCAATGAATCAGCTTAACTTTTATGCCTATTTGGGTCCAGTGTTGGCAATATTTATTTTTGCATATGTTAGATTTGCTCCATGTGTTAGATTTGAAAACTATATACTACACCTATATATCCTCTCAAGCTTACATAAAAGATATTTAAATGCTAGTCTCTTTAAATTTTTTTTTGAAACTTTGGAATGATTTTCATTTGCAACACACTCAAGTGTTTTTATGAGTATATTTTTTTCATCTTTAGCACTTGAAGAACTTGTTTGAAAAAAATAACAACAGAGGGCATGATCTTACATTTTGACAATATGTTCTGTATTCTGCCTCGTAAAGAATGATTGTTTGTTGCTATGGAGATAATTAAGATGTTATATAAGCAATTGGAAAGTAGATTACTACTGCCTTCCATGGAGACAAACTTCTCAAAAATGTTCTTAGCTAAGAAAAGAAATTATGAATTATACATTTCAACTGCACAGAATCCTTTTTCAATTCATAATTCCATCATGGCAGCACTGTTAGTTTCTTAGCAAGTGTCCTTTTTTTGTCCTCTTCCTTAGAAAGAAATTAAACCATGTTTTTCAAAGTCCTTGAGTTAGTAAGTGTTACAGCTCATATCCAAACTTAAATTGTCCTATTTTTAGAGTCTTACCTCTGTCCTATTGTACACCGAAAAAGATATTATTCATATGTATGTGGGTTCAGGGAAAATTCTAGACAGATTGTATGTCATTTGAGACATAAAGAATCAATCTGAAATCTTTTAGGTTGTTAAGGTGGGAAATTGTAAAATAGGCAAGAGGAATAACACAAAAGCTTATAGGAATAAAAGTTCACAGTATGTTCAAGAGTTGAAAACTGCTGAATATAAATAAAACTTAGCTTTTTACATTCATTAAGGTTTTGCTTCAAATCTCTACTCATAGAATGATGTAATCCTAGAATCATAAACCATCTAGTCAAATTCCAAAAAGGCAACATACCACGAGTATCAAGTGTTAACTGTAGCCAAGAGATCTAGGTGTGAATCAGGTTGAAACTGGATTCTACTACTTTCTTGCTTTTTGTATCTGGGAAAATTTCAGTGTCACCAAGTCTCATATTTTTAATTGTTAAATTAGACCTACTATTATCTGCCTTATATGTTTCTGTTAAGGCCAGAGGTGTATCAAATACTTAAGGGATGCCTGACTTGTAATTACTGTCAGCCACATAGTCTTTAGGTTATTACTTTCAACATTTGAGTCAAATAAAAGAAAAGCTACAGAATAGTTCCAGTGACTGAAATGACACTGTAATGACATTTCTTCCTTTTTCCTTAGCTTGCTCCAGACAAGTTTTACTATACCTGGTCCAAGAGACAAGCTTCTCTGCCTCACGTTCCCATTGTAGTCTGTTACATGGATATATCTTAGTTTATTCTACCACTTTTCTGTATGTGGGCATTTACTCTGTGCTATGACTTGCATCTAATGTCCCCCCAAAACCTTGTGACCTCACAGGTGGGGCTTTCTGGAGCTGACTGGATCTAGGGCACGTGACACTGAGAGAAAGGGTATTAAATTAGTGTGGTTCTGGGTGCGGATAAAGGAAGCGCTACCGTGGGTGTAGGTGACACCAGTCAATAGGTTTAGAGGCCAGAAAGAGTATAAAGGGAGCCAGGCTTGCTGCTGGCTGTTGTTTGCTGCCTCCTGCTTTACCATGGGCTGTTTCTCATCTGTGATGCTCCTCAGCCATACCTCCCTGCCTTGGAGCCAGCCAAATATGGAGTGAAACCTCTATAAGCTGTGAACCAAAAGAAACCTTTACTTCTTTAACTTGTAGGTGTCACATATTTTGTCTCAGTGACATAAAAAGTAGCTAAGATACTTTGTTTCCACTATTTTGAAATTATAAAAATGCTATAGCAAGTTTCCCAGGGGAAATGTATTCTGATAGTTACAGAATTGCAGCAACAGAAAAATTCTAGAAATGGAATTGTTAAGTCAAATATAAACTATTATGTAGATTTTCTTAGCAAATGACATATTCACCTCTATAAGAATTGCACTAGTTTGCATTTTCAGTAGCATGGTGTTCATACAAAAGCTGTGAAATAGCATCTAAGTATCATTTTCACTTGCATTTTCCTTACAAAAAGTCAAAGCTTTTTTATGTTGACCCATCATGATGATTAGTGTTATGTGCAAACAGAGATAGAGGATGCATAGATACATCAGCTAAAATATATTTTCCGTGTGTGCTTGTAAGTATGTTTCCTTAAGAGGTAAAAAATCAGTAGACTGAGTTAAAAAGATCCATCCTTACAATGTGGGCAAGTATCATGCAATCCATCAACGGACCAAATAGAATGAAAATGTGGAGGAAGAAAGAATTCACTTTTGTGGCACAACATCCCACTTGTCTTGTCCTTGTACATCAGAGTTCTTGGTTCTCTGGCTTTCAAGTTCTTGGATCTATTCTAGTGGCCCTTAGTTCTCAGAATTTTGGCCTTGAACTTGGAGTTATGTCACTGGTTTCCCAGCTTTGAAATTCAGATTAAATTATCCCACTCTCTTTTCTTGTTCTCCATTTTAGAGATGATATATTGTACGATTTTCAGTCTCCATAATTATGTGAGCCAATTCCCACATTAAATCCCTCTCTTTCCATACATGTATGTTGGATATGCATGTATACATATATCCTATACTTCTGTTTCTCTGAAGAATTCTAATATAAGCATCATTTTATACATTTTCAGTAGAATCTTTTGTCTAATGTTCACTATGTTTGTGCTGTCCTTGCATTTTAAAATAGTTCTTCATGTATTAGGGACATTTGTTCTTTTTCTGATATGCATGATGTAAGTATTTTTGCACAGGTTGACATTTGTCTTTTGTTTATTACTTGCTTTTGGCTTATTTTCTTGCTATGGAAAAGGCTTTTAAATACAGTTTTTGTAGCTAACTTTATCAGTGTTGTCATTGATTGTATTTGGGATGTAGTTATTGAATAAGTGGTTTTTTGTACATCAACATTATACACAAATTCACTAAATATGTCTTCATTATATGTATGGTTTTACTTTGAACTCTAATCTACCTCAAAAGTGTGTGTGTTCGTATTCGTGTGTGTGTGTGTGTGTGTGGTGTGAGTTATGAGTTTAATTTTCCTTTGGCTAAATACCTAACTAGGCGCTTAAACTCTACTTCAAAAAGTTCATCTAAATTCACAATTTGAAATGTCACTAGCTCATTTCCTAGTTTTTCATATGCCTTTGGATATTTTTCTAGACAGTTTACTCTATTTTAGTCTAAAATGTCTCCAGTGTTTATTCATGTCCCTTTACCACGTTGTTTTAAAAACAAAGGGTTTCTTCTGTTTATACTACTAGAGCAACCATGATCATTATAGCCTGGCTGTTTTCCAATATTTTCCAGTATTATACTAACTTTTGTTCTTTATTTTTCCATGTAACTTAATGTCAAATTGTTTATCTTCACAAAGAGCTTGTAACTTTTTAAAATTGTTTGAAAATTATGGGTTAATTTGGGAAGAACTAATATTTATGAAGCTGAGCCAGTTACCCAGGAAAAGGAAATGTCTTTTCACTGTTTCCAGTCTTATGGGGTTGCTTTTAATCGTAAAAGCTTGCTTTCATTTTATTACATATATTTCTAAATTTAAAAAATTCCTGCTATTATTATGAATAGAGCTTTCTTTTCCAACTTTCTCTTCAAAATAGTTTTGTTTGTGTATGTAAACTACTGACTCACATCCTTCAGTCTTATTGAATTGCCTTTACTGCTTGAATTAATTTATATCAATGATTCTCCAGGGTTTCCCATAATTTCTATCACAATAATTTCTTATTCTCATGAAAAATATTTTTGGTTAAATAGTATTATTGGATAAACAATAGGAAACATCAGTGAAGACAGTGGTCATACTTGGTTGGTTCCTAATCTTACTGGAAGTGCCTTTTGTGACTGTTAAGAAAAAGGCAGTTTTTAGGAGTAAGAAATATATATATTTTATCACTTAATTGACATTTCAGGACTTTCTATTTGCATTCATTCTTTTATTCTTCAGTTAGTACAATATTTGAACAATGTCAGGTCTATATTAGGGACTGGTAATTACAGATTATAAAAGCCTAGCACTTATTTTCTTTCTTTTTTTTTTTTTTTCCTGTGGCACTGGGGATCGAACTCACGACTTTGCTCTTGCCAGGCAGGCGCTTATGCCACTGAGCTAAATCCCCATCCCCCAGTCCTTGCTTTCTAAAAGAGGGAACCACTGTCAAATACTGCCAGAATTTTAAAGTGAAAAATGAGAATTTAGCATTTTTATTGCTTTTTAAATTCCAGAGTGAATATATGTATGTATATGTGTGGGTGTGCATATATATATACATATATATGTGCACATATATGTATGTATATATTGTTTTTGTGATTTTTAAGAAAAATACTCTTAAAAACTTTAAAATGTTTTTCCTTCTACATTTTATTTCTATGTTGTTTGGCACCTAAAGATTTTTCTTGTTGTAACTATTTAAAGTGTTTAAGTTTACAACACATATTCTTTAAGATATACTTTAATTTAGTTTCTTTTGTTTTTGATATTTATAAGACCACATTCTTCATTTTTATTTGCCAAATATGCCTCTTATTTTTATTTCAATCATTCTTTTATGTATATTCCTTGTTTAAAGTTATATACATGTATATAATGAATTTGATAAAATTATATATATATATATAATACATATATATGTATGCATATATATGTCATTAATACAGGATTCTCAACTTGTGTTCTGTGTTTTAGTGACATTTTTGTATTTATTTTGATGACTAAATTCTATTTATTTTTGCTATTTACTTTAATTTGATGCAGCTTTTTATGTCTCTTTTACCCATGATGACTTAAGATTCTTTTCTTTTTCAGAAGTTCTTTCCTGTATTCCATATTAATTTGGGATTCATGTGACTTAAGTTAGCCTACTTTCCTAGCTGAAATATGGTTGTATCAAAATAATATATAAACTTAGTTTCCTTAGGTAAGGGACATTTTTCGTTTCTTGGCTCATAGTTTGCATGTTCAGCACTTAAACATGTCCAGCTACTGGTGTTTCTCAACTAAGGGAAAATCATGATTTACCTGGTGGTTTCTACTCTTGTGAATAATTATAAATCCCTAGGAACTCAATGACTGTATACAATCTTTGTCTTGAAGTCTTAACAGGTAACACCTGGATGCCATTTTCCAAGGGGAAATTCAGATGCTTTGGTGATAGACACACTCAAAGAACCATGAAATTCCCGTTTTCTCAAATGGACTCTATGGAGGTGGTCCATAGGTTTTCTTTCTTTGGTTCTTTTGATACCCTCCAGTGACAAGAATCATAAATTCTCACTGTTGGGTATAGAAGACAGTGTTTGACATAAGCCCACCACCATTCCATAGTGCCCTGTAGTTATTAAAAAACCTCTGAATTCTAAAGCTAAGTCTTCGTTTAATTTTAAATACAAAAGAAATAACTGCAGATGAAAAGTTAACTGGATATTAAGTTTACTTATCAGGTAACTTGACACTAGCTGTAATTGGAAATGATTTACATTGTTATTTGGTATTTCATAAAAACGTGAAAATAAGGAAGTGGGCAATGATACGTGAAACAATGCATGTTGTAAGGGTGTTTGTGGAAGCTGATACTTAAGAATCAACTATTAATTAGCAGGACACTAACAGAGTTAATTAAATTAAGACAAATCATAGATTGAATATTGTTTTCTACACTGCATACACAAGAATGTTATGACTCTCATTCCTATAATGTGTTTAATGTATCAGTCACAGTTCAGAGTGATTTACTTGTAAAGCTTGCAACTACCCCATGATGTAAGTGCTATCATTGTCTTCATTTTGCTAGGAAAAAAGCTAAGATTAAAATACGTAAAGATTAAGGAACTCAACACAGTCCAGCCATTGAGGGTTGACTTAGAACAAGCATAGAAAAACAATCATGATTGCATAAAGACAAAATTCAAGGTGCAAAATAATACACAAAATATAGATAACATTTCTATGAAACTCATATGCTTGTATATGTACATGTGTTTGTGAAGAAAAAGAAATATCTCAATGGATATAAACCATACTATTGCAGAGTAGGATTTGGGTGTTAGAAAGTTCTGGTTTATGTTTGAAGCAGAGTTGTTTGGTTTTACAAAATTTATTACAATAAACTTGCATCACTTTTGCAGAGGACAATAAGAAACATAATTTGAATAAAGACACTAGACTTTTCTAATAGGGAAAAAGTTGTCAAAAGTCATTGTTTTCATACCTTCATACAAATGCTAACTGAAAGTATAATGTCATATTTCTATGTATAAGGAAGTGTTTATAATAAAGTTCATTATGGCTTTAATATCCTATGAAAAAGTATAATTTATTATCAAACATAATATATGAAAATATTTTGTTGACTTCCTTGGTAGTAATTTTCTTTCTACATTTTGCTCTAATGATTTCGTTCTTAAACCCCATCCTCTTCTCAACCCTTTGTAAAATTCTGCCCCGCCTCAGTTTTCTCGTGTGAGAGAAACAAATTTAGTCCCTCACCATCTGGATTTCAATCGCTAAGTTTATTTAAATCCTCAAGGCCGCTGCCAAGAATGCAAAGCTTTTTGCTTGCTCAGCTGAAACTATCTGAGGTCTTGGCGCTTTCTAGCCTTAGAGGGCTGGAGAGGACAAAACTGTAAACTGACTTAAACATTTACTTACTGAAAACATTTGGCATTGAAAATGTCATCCGCTTAAATGATATTCATTAAACAGTCATGGCATCATTGTCAATTTCTTTTAGATTTTAGCCATTAATATTATGCATCTTGTCTTTACTTCAAGTAATAGTTTATGATAAATTAATCCTCATGCAAACTGACACAGAGAAATTTATAATTTGGTTTAGACATGAAATCAATGAATGAATTCAGGAGACAAAAGACTTTGAGAAACTAGTAATTCAGATTCAACAATGTTAAGGCAGTGTCAAGATATAGCTCATCATAAAATTCTTGTGTTAATTGGTAGAGGCACTAATTGTTTTAGGAATAAACTACTTTTGCCAAAATATGAATATTGACTAAGAAGGATATGAAGATTTCAGTAGCTATTAGTTAGTGTTTTCCCAATACTTGTTTGTATTTTGGAATGATTTGATTATGAACTTTCCACCAGTTTTCTAATAAGCAAAGTAATATATTCAATGGTCTTCTAGATGTTAAAGTCATAAACACAGTTATAATGGAATACAAACCACTTCCCTTGGAGTCTATAAAAATATTTTGCACAATTACTTAAAGGGTGAGAGAAAGTGACCCTTGATATGCAATATCAAGTGACCATTGATATGCAATAGAAGTAATTCCTGAAAGAAATAGCAAAACCCGTTTTGTTCATTTTTGGTTTGAGTATGAAAAAGTATTCCTTATCTATACCTTAACTTTGCTTATAAACATCCATTGCATAAGTCAGAAAGTGCTCTTGTTTGTGAATTAATTTTGTACTTTGTTGTTAAGAGAAGAGAAAAATAAAATTTGAAATAAAAGCAAGAAAGGAAAGACAGACAGCAAACACACCTGAAATAGCATACACATATTAGAAAAAAGCCTTTGAACAACCTGAACATTGAAAACAGGGGATAATGAATATCATTAAAATGATGCATCCCATATTATAGAGAATGTGGTAAACCACACAAAATTACATTAAATAATATGAATTGTTTAGAAATACACCGACTTCCTCCTTTTTCTTTGCACACAGATAAAGGGAGGTGGTCTGTTATCCACAATTTTTACCTTGATTGATGTTCTATTATATCAGCTTCAGGAAAATAAGTAACCTGGTTGCAATACTTGTTTACAAAAAATTGTAATGTTCCTTACCGACACATAGGACCATTTCTCTCCACCACACAAATGCCACCATTTCTGCAGTAACTTATTGGACACTCTAAAAAGAAGCATCACAAAGACAACAGTTAATTATAAATATTGCATGAAGGAAGGAAGACACAGTACTATTACTTATTGCATTAAACCCTATCATTGAGAGAAAATGGCTTCTCAGTTGCCCCAAGCAGAATTCTCCTTGGCTGTTTTCCTTACCACACAATTTGCTCAATGGACCTTTCTTTCCTGAATGAGCTCATGCCCTCTGGGTGCCTCAGTGAGTCACTATGACAGAAGACTTTCTTCTCTACTGGATTAGTTACAGTTGACTTACTTAGAACCTGTCTGCATGACATATTTGAGATTTTGTGTTTTTGTTTTTGTGGGTTTTTTTAGTAAAAAAAAAAAAGACTTACTCAAAGCTATGTCAGAGCATACTTGTGACTACTGAGTTTTTGCTTACTGAAATGTTTCTTTAACTCCACACAACAGTCAACCAAATCAGAGCAGATTAATGTTTTGTATGGAAGATCTTGTGCTTTTTCTGTTATTGGAGATTGGACCCAGGGCTTTCAAACTGAGCTACATCCCCTCATCTATCTGTCTGTCTATCTATCTATTATCTATCTATCTATCTATCTATCTATCTCTATCATTCTTTTTCTCTCTCACTTGCTCTTTTTCTATTTTTCAGAGAGGATCTTGTTAAATCAGTAAGTTTGAAGGAAGACTGATTTCAAACTTATAATCCTCCTGTCTCAGCCTCTCAGAGTGCACCTTGTTTTTTAAATTAACTAAATCACTTGTGTATAATGATGCACATGTCCCAACCCTGTATCCAGGACATGTGTCAGCACAGTTCAAGTTCATCCCTTTTGTACTGGGTCCTGCTAATTCATTATTTGTTTCACTCTCCAGTTCTTGTTTAGCATGAACATTTATTTTCAAAAACGGTTCACTTATAGGTTAAAAGAACCAAGTGTTTTCACATAGCTTTCACCATGGAAGTGGTGAGCCCTTTGAGTGCATCCTGCCACCCTCCTTTACTCTGCCTCCTTTTCTCCTCCCACATAGCCATGATCCACTAAGACCTGCCAATTTTCCAGATTACTTATGGCCCACCATTTTCCTTCTGGCTTTTTAAAGATCTTCTTCACTTGGGAGACTGAGGCACGAGGCTCACTGTGAGCTTGAGGACAACCTGAGCTATATGGTGAGTTCAAGGGCAGCCTATAGTACATAGTAAGACTCCATCTCAAAACAACAAAGCAAAACAAACTCCAAAGCCAAAAAACCCTACAAAAATTAACAAACAAACAAACAAAACAAAACCAAAAACTTAAAGATCTCCTTTGTTGCATAATACCATTTTCCCTTGTTGGTCTAATATCATTTGAATACTTGATGAAAATGTTCATTGCCTTTAATTTTTAATACAACGTATTTATTCAATATACCTATTAAATGTCTGGCATTACAGTTTAACATGGTTGATAAGGTTGCCTAAGTTGGAATCTCAGCTCAATTTACCAGCTGTGTAATACTGAGGATGTCAGTTTATCTCTCTGGGCCTCAGATTTTGCTCTATAAAACACAGTTAAACATAACACCAATCTCATAAGATTGTGGAAACTGTTAGTTACCCAGCTCATAGTGTCCTATCACAAAATGATGACTTCCAAAGGATACGTGTATATGGTCCCTAGGAGACCACACATGACCTTTCAGACTCACAGAGAATGCAAAAACATTCTGTAAAGCATCCAAATACTGCATGGAATTCAATTCCTTTGGGATGGATGCACCAAGGTGGGGTTTACTGCAAGGGGAGCACCTAAGTCAAGTTTGGGGATAAAGGCACAGCTTTCTGGAGGAGAGTCAGTAGGCATTTATTTGTGCAGTGTTTTGTGTGTACAAAGATTGCACAGGTCCCAGAAGAGGATGCAGTATGTCTGAGAAATGGAAGAAGTCTTGCTTAACTGGGTGAGACAGCGACAGAGACATGCAGGTCCACAGCACAGAGACTCAGTAAGGCTGGGGTGGTGAGAAGCAGAGTGACTTCTCTTTCTGTGCTTCATGCTTAAAAAGAGAATTCTGACTCCAGGGAATCAGGTCAACAGAAAGGTCAAGATTAAAATTTAGGAGCCCAGATAAGATAAGAGTTTTTCATAACAATTTAGAGAGAAATATGCTGGTTGCATGCATGAAAAGAGTAGGCTAGGACTGGGATGAGAGTTATAATAATTTAAGTGATATTTGCACGTTGGGAGTTGAAACATCTCAGTGATTATTTGGAAGAATCGAAGCAGATGTTCAAATTTCTGGCTGAGGGACATATTGTTATTATCTTTCCCCTCCTTTTCCACTCTCTCCTCTCTTCCTCTCCCCCTCTATCAATGCAGTCACCATCATCAGGATCTCTTACTGAAGGCTATGTGTCCACAGTATTTTCCTCAATCCTCCCCAAACTATGTCAGAAATTCTATATTTGTCCTCATTTTGCAGAGGAAGAGTCTGAAGCCTCAAGCAGTTAATAAAACATGCCTCATAGCAAAGAAGTCTCCAAACTAGAACTAAATCCTGGTTATCTAACTGCTGGTCCTGTTAGAATGGAAATATTAAATGGTTTACTATTTAATACAGACTTTTTATAATAGCTTTCAGTACTTGAGACTATGGGCTTGGGAATTCTTTGAATTATATGGCATCTATTCCTAGTCACGGGTAAATATGAGCAGTGCCCTGTGCATAATTTGGAGAGATGCATGTATTGTAGGAGTCTGCCAGAAAGCCTTGGGCATCACGTCTCCAATGAGTTGAGGGTGTTTTGTTTAGCTAGAAACCCCAGCACATGAAATATATGAGAGATGGGGCTGGGGATTTAGCTCAGTGGCCTAACCACCTGCCAGGCAAGCATGAGGTCATGAATTCAATCCCTGGTGCCACAGGAAAAAAAAAAAATATATATATATATATATGAGAGATCAAGACTCAGAAACTTGAAATACACGGAACTTGCCTGAGAAATTTTTGTATATTCATTTTATTTATAAACTCTTTAATAAGCTATATATTATTATCAGTAGCATACCTTACATGTATAAAGTTATATTTATAAAGTACCATCCTACAATTTTATGTCTTTAATGCCTTTCTCTAATTCTGTTTCCAATGGATGATCATCATTATTATAGTATCATTTTAGCATAAACTTTATTAACCTTTACTGTTGCAATTAACTAGATGAACATTTCCAATTTGCATCTAGTTTTGCCAGTTCTGGTCAATAATTTTCAGTTGGAGAAGCAACCAAAACTTTAAAATAATAAGCTTTTCTAACGTAATTTAGAAATGAACCAGGTTCGTTGAAATGTATTTAACCTGCCTGAACTCGATGTTCTTGTTAATGACTTACACTCTCAGGTAGGTGAAGCCAGATGCTGGCCATCTGTTTGGTGACCACAATGGGGATTATGGGATGCTATAAGGATCAGGCTCATAAAACTCTATGAAATGCTGACCTTAGAGGAATATGATGTTTGAAAAAAACCCCAGAAATGCATAATGTACACTATTAACCTTTAGCATGGATCATTCTTAAGGCATTCTTCAAGACAAAAGCATTAACTTCATCATACTTAGCAGACAAGTAAAAAATAATAAAATGTAAATAGAGAAAAACAAATAATACCAATTTTCTTTCTAAAAACTGTTGCGCTAGTTAATTTTACTCTCACATGCTTTCTACTCTGTTAGAGAATTATAAGGGATTGGTGCCCAACTGAAATAGACAAAGCAGTACAAATGTATTCTCTAGTTTTATCTTTGGTGTTTCTGTCACTTGGCATGAATGGCAAGCCTTTTGTTTTTCTGACCATATTGTTAAAGGTAGATAATGTCAAAGCAGACAATAAATCACAACACGGTATGATTTGTGCTCCTAAAATACCATTCCATGGAAAATGTCAACTTTATGCAAATGAAAGATTGTTAATATTGTTTCTCAATAGTTTCAAATAATAGAATGTAGCATTTATACCTTTTTTATTCCCTGTAAAGAGACTTATAGGATATCTTTTTGAGTACTTTATTTGAAGTCTAATTACACATAGTAGAGAAATCACTCCAAAGAGCATTGTTTTTGCACAACACCTCTGCATATTTTAGGGACCACATCTCTCCATTGCTTCATATTCTATCGTGTTCATAAATTCAGCACTGTGCTGATACCTCCAGTAATACAAAAGATAAGCCGTTTTTGCATTATGATTTGATTCTAATATCCTGCTTTTGTCATTTGTACCATTTGCTTCTCTTGAAAGACACAAAAAGTATATTTTTACTTAGATTTGACATAAAATATTTCCAATTTATTTAAAAATGCCATTGAATATATATCTTTTATTATTGATTCATATTATCTTTAAGTTGCCATAGAATTATATTGGCCTATATATCTATTATTTTATATATCTTTTGCATGAAATAAAAATTCAATTATTGTGCAGAGATGTTAAAAGTGGCTTACACTAAGTTATAGAATTTTAAAACAGTTTTGATGCAGGTATAAACACTGATATACTTTAACAGCTGGTACATTGTATACATGCTCAGACATGAGAGGAAAGAAACATGTTTAGAAGTTAATCTAAAATTTAATAAGTTTACATCAAAAAACATGACTAGACCATGCAAATAAGAATCTCTTACGAAGGAGTAGAAAAATTACAATCTTTTTTTTTTTTTTGGTACCAGGAATCAAGCTCATGATCTCATGCTTACTAGGTAGGGACTTCAGCTGCTGAGCTAAACCCCCAGCCTGAAAGTTACAATCTTTTAAAATTACAACTTTTAAAATATTAACAACATTAGATTGTATAGGGTTGCCTTATTATAGAAGCAAAGCCATTTTCATAGATTATGAAATATCAATAATCTGAAATTAAGTTATATTCAATTAAAATTGTATGTTGTTTTCTCTGTATTTTGCAACCACTGTATGGAGTAAACCCAAATCCATCATATTATATATTTATCATTGTTTTTAAATATAATGATTATTGTCAACATTCTTACTGCCCCAAAATCAAGCATAGAAAATCAATTATTCCTTTCTTACCATACATACAAAGTCAACTTTTAATATTTTTACTGTCTTCAGGTTAACTTACTGGTTCATACTACAAAGAATATTTAGAAAAAAACAGAGTACCTGAGCAGCTGGATTCATCAAGGTGGAAATCCATGCAGTGGGCAAATCCATCACAGCGCTGGTGAGCTGGGATACAACTATCAGAGGAGGTGCACAGCAGGGCACCATTAAAACAGCTCTTATTGGCTGAAAAAAAATAATGATCATGGTTGCAAACATGTCTTTGTTTTGCCAGTGAATTTCTCATAATGCAATAAGAAGAAATTTTCTTGGACTAGTCTTTATTGTTTTTGGTCCTGTGTGAAGACAATTCTTCACAAAGACCCTTTTAATTAACTTGAAATTTTCTACAAAAACATTATCAATAATAAACTTGTGTGTTTTATAGGAAAATGCATGCACTTTAAGACCATGCTATTAAGTGAACAGTTAAATATTTCATAGTTTCTCTTATATGGGAAACCCAATATATAAATAAAGAGCAAAATAAAAGACAGACAATAGGAAAAAAATAGAAAAAAAATTACTGTAATCCAGCATGGACAATGTATCTAAAAGTGTACCTTAATTTGTTGTAACTGTCTTACATGTTTTATATGTTTTTCGGAGTGTTGTCTGGTTGTTAATCTGTACGTATGATAATTAACTCTACTAGCACTGATAAATAAATCCGATGCTTGCAAAAATTTTTATGAAGGGGAGTGAAAGGGAAGGGGAAAAATAATTGAGATGTGTAATGTAAGTGAACCTATGCCCCATAATGAATGTAATCATTCTGCATTGCAAATATGTAAAAATAAAAATTAAAACATCTTTGTCAATAGAATAATTTCTTTAATACACATTTATGAACTGAACTGAGCCACTCCCACCCCAAAAATTAATGTTGAAGTCCTAACCACAAATGCAACTGTATTTGTGTCTAGGACCTTCAGGGGAGTAATTAAAGTTAAGTAAAGCCATCACGGCAAGGCCCCAATCCAATATTAAGAATGCTTTTCTAAGAAGAGGGAAAGACTCTAGGGATGTGTGTGCACAGAGGAAAGGCCACATGAGGACACAGAGAGAGAAGGAGGCCAATGACAAGCCAAGGGGAGAGGCCTAGGGATGCATCAACCTGTTAGTGTGTTGGTCATGGTCCTTTAGCCTCCAGAACTGTGAGAAAACAAGTTTCTGTAGTTTAAGCCAAGTCTGAGTTTTTTTGTTATGGCAGTCCAAGCAGAATACTACAAGCACTGTATAATTGTACATGTAATAAAATGCACTGTATGCACCATAAAATCTGAGCTGATTTTAGAAAAGGAGCTGACTTTTACTTCAAGGTAGAGTCTTTGAATTCTATTGCTCTCCTAATGCCTCTGACCGTAAGTGGAACTGAACTGATGAAGACTGAAACTTGTTTGGATATTCAACCTCTAAATGGGGTAAAAGTCACAGGTGCTCAGTGGGTACCTGCTAGATCTGAGTGATAATGTAGTTCACTGAAGCTCAATGTACTACAATCAATCGTGTACCTCTATAGCATTATGATTAGGCATCGTGGGAGTGTATATAGTAGTATTTCCACAGTCTCTTGTTTGGGTCATAAGCAGAGATTGACCTGAATTTAAGGACAAACTTATGAACAGATTAGACATATCATACTCATAAGATTTAATTGTTTCAGAAAAATATCTAGGGATGCTCAGCAGGAGCACTGGAAACTATTTACTAGTAAACCAGTTTTGCAAAAACTCTACCTCCTTGGATGTGATTCTGGATCAATTAAATGATATCTGCTGTATCCACTGGAATGTTCAGTTCTTAGTCCTGAAACTGAATTCTTGTGTTCTTCTTTCTCTAATCTTCTTAGAATTACAGCTGCTTCCAAAACATGGAAGCCAGGAGGCTTAGGTTTAAACCCTGATCTTTATTTTCTGATTTTATTTTAATTATAGTCCATGCCAATGCTGATGTTTTTGTTGCCCCAGCCATTTCATGTGACAGTTCTTCTGTTTAGCATTGTTATATGTCTGGAGCAGAGAGAGTTTGTCAAATCATAACTCATTGCATCATTTTGTCAGAAAGTCTGGTTGGTTTTCAAAAGCACTAAATGATAATGATATTGATGTACATTTCCTTTCTAACCTTGCTCATTCATATCTTAGACTTCTGTGAAGATATTTCAAAGGCAGTCTTAGGCAGCCAGAGCTTTCTGGGTCTTAATTCCAAGTTCAACAAGAAAAATTCTGTTTTTATCTGATTTCACCACACAGTATCTTATTTCTATGTTTTACTCCAATCCTGTTGCTAAAACTTTAGAGAAGAAAAAGGAGGAGGAGGAGAAGGAGGAGGAAGAAAAAGAAGAAGAAGAAGAAGAAGAAGAAGAAGAAGAAGAAGAAGAAGAAGAAGAAGAAGACAGAAAGGAGATAGGCTACTGGTTTGGGAAATTTTGTACACTAGAATGAAGGTGATTAAATCCTAAACTTTTCAAGCACGCTGATAATTTAGATGACTCAGGAAAAATATTTCTTTGCATGAATATTGTACAGATTTT
>RJWT010013484.1:0-21727 GCA_004365215.1 Cuniculus paca | reverse complement strand
CATCCTGACATGTGTATCTAACCAGTGCTCATCTAAGGAGAGCAACAAATTTGATAGGGACCCATGCCTGGGTGATGAAGAAGACAGAGTTCATCTGCATGTCCTGAAGTCTGGCTCTCCTTCTGGCTGATCTCACATCTGTGCCTGGACTTGAGCTCTACTTTGCGCTTGGCTCTGGTGCCCGGCCACCAGGCCACCTTTGCCTGATCAGAGCAGGAGCTCTCCTCTGGTGACACCAACACAGGCTTCAAACCCCAGTGGCCTCTTTGGCGATGACAAATATGAAGAGAAAAAAAGCAGCAATGATCGTTTAATAAATTTATTGTGAAGACACATGGCCCTTGTATAAATCACCTCCCTTATTATTTGAAGAACCTTGCTTATTCAGACACAGAGGCAACAAGGGTTAATCTCAGAATTGTAGCGCAAACCCTGATTGTCCTTAGGAAGAGGTTGAGGGGTCACCACCTGCTGAAACCAGTGGGCCCCTTAGGGAGGTTCCCCAGGGTGAGGACAGTCTTCGCTTCAGCCCCTGTGTGCTTGCTCCTGACTACAGATTACCTGCCAGAGGCAAGAAGTTTCCACACCACATGTAAAGTTCTCAAGAACTGCTCAAGGAAGGTCTCTTGCAGCCTTTAGCATGGGATATTCTCAAAGAACCAGGGGGAAGGAAAGGGTGGTCAGGAGCACAGCGAACAGGTGCTGTCCACCTACGAGGTGGCCGTCCTGTGCACACCTCTTAGAGGAAATTTCCTCCATCAGTCACAAGATGTGCTGGCATTGAGCAGCCAAATGCTTAGGAGCCGAGTGGCTTTGGAACCGAGTGGCTCTCACTGCAGTTCAGAACCCACCAGACCTTGGCTGTGTGACCCACTTCTTGGTCAAGATACTTAACTTCTGTAGGTCTCGGTTATCTAGTCCATAAAATGAAGAAGATAACAGTAACTGCTATGTAGTGTTGCTGAAATGATGAAAATATATGTGGTAAATGGTTTACACAGAAAACATTCCATATATTATCTTTAAGTTACTTGTAATTTTCCCATTTACCCTATAAAGCACGGGAGGTCATCAAAGTTTAGTATCTCACCCACAGATGCACAGCTCAGAGGACAGCCCAAGGCAAATGCCTATCTTTGTGTGACTCTGCTGCCCCGCTTTAGCCCTGAAGGCTTCCTGCTGAGTAGGAAATGCCAAGTACACACTAGGGTGCGTAGGGGAAAGATATCTGACAACGTCACCTTCCTTTCATTCCAAACCTGAGGGAAACTCTCCCCACTGACCTCCATACCAGCTGCCTTCTTCAGAAGCAAAATTAACACTCCCCAGAAGTGTAACCACAGATATACAGTCTTGTTTCTGAAATTGGTTGTAAGCATACATGCTCACCTTTTGTCTTTTGTACTCAAATACTCGAGTACACGCACCTGTCCTTCCATCCCTCCTATTTCTTATCATGCATTGCTTCACACATTCCAGTTACCTGCAGGATATTGGAATTTGTCATCACTGCCAAAGTTGACTGGTGGCCTCCATCTGCAAGCCTTGTTCCATGTCTGAGTCTGCACGTGTCCTTCACTCAGAAAAAGTAGGCAACAGATTGACTGTGAGCAAGCCTCTGGTTAGTTCAGCATCTTTCTGAATAAAGAAGTATGTGAGGACCCATTCGGTGTTGGGCAGTGGAACCATACCAATGATGAAGGGCTGCTACTTGGGAAAAGGTGTTTGCTTACACTCAGAGGGAGTCAGTCACTGCCCAGGTGAGAATTCCCTTATCACAGAAAGGCTCCTCCATTTAGCAGACATTCCTGAGAGTCTGTGAGCCTCACTTCTGGGCCACACCCTCCAATCAAAGGGCTAGGATTCCCTCATCTGCCCCATCCCATGTGGAGTTGCCAACCCACGTGGGATTCCCCACCCAATCCCTACTGGGGTCAGACACAGACTCCTCCAACTCTGCAGAAATGAAAAGGGCTGAGCAAGCCCTCCTCTCCTTCGGAGAGGCACAGGGGAAAGGTGGCGGCAGGACAGACTTCGAGACAGGGGCACTGTCCAGGAGACACTCTCCCAGCCTGCCCCACCCCCACAAAGGGAAAGCAAATTGTTGAGACCAAGGAAGTTGTTTCATGTTTATGTAGCCACATCTTTCCCTGCCAGAGCTCATGCCTATATACATGCACGTGCAACACACACACATACACACACAAGTGTGCTTTCTCTCTCCTCAGCACACGCACACTTCAGTTTCACCCTCTTTTCTTTTACACACACACACACAGAAGCTGAAGCACATGCATTCTCTGTCTTCCTCAAGTATGCATGTACTAGCTGAAGCATGAGTACTCTCTGACACACACACACAGTCTTATACACAAACACTGAGTGTATGTTTTCTCTACACACACACAGGTACATTCCTGCTCTCTCTCTCTCTCTCTCTCTCTCTCTCTCAGTGCACGAGTGACCGAGTCTGGCCCAGACAGAAGCTGGAGAGGAAGAAGTAGGACAGTCACAGACTTGTCAGGGGGGAAGCAGCAATCTGGAGCAGCCAGCACTGCGGATGAGAGCAAGGCCTATTTTGCTCACCATGTGGACAATGGGTGTGCCTCTGCCCTGCCTGCTCCCAGCTGCTCTGCCTCCTGTACCCTCCCCCTGCCCCTCTACAGCCCCAGGAAGGGCAGTCATCAGGCCCAGTGTTTCACCCTCACAACAAAACCCTGAGGACAACAGTACCATCTCTTTCAGATAAAGAAACCAGGACTTAGAGTCTGGGCATTTCCTAGGACAGCCCTGCCAAGTGAGGACCTTGTGCCAGGTCTGACTGACCCCAAGCCTCTGCTAGACCTACATGAGGAGAGAGGGGGCTGCCAGGAGTCAGGACAGCAGCTTGGAAGGGCTACGGGCAAGGAGGAAGGAGCAGCCGACTACACCACCTTGGCCATCTGTAATCTAATCGTTCCCCATCCCTGCACTCTCCCTTCCTCGCTCTGCTACCAGCTTCAATGTGGGACTTCTCTCCCCATGGGGCACCCTCTATTTCTGTGCATATTTAAAAAGTCAGGTTCACTCAATCATCAGTCATTTGTTTAATGAGTATTTCTTTGAGCATTAATCTCTTACAAAACCAGCATATTCCCTGGGGTCAGGGGAACAAGTCTGGAAAGGACAGACCTATATGTCTCATTCATCTCTATAAACACTAGTGAGTGAAGGTATTTCCTCTTCACCACATGGACCTCTGTGGTTTGGGCTACTCCTCGTCCCTGGGTCCGGTGTGGAATTGGAAGGCCTGGTAAGGACGGCCAGCCCTGTCCCGCTGCCCCTCCAATAGGACTTAACAGCTCTCCTCTAGGCTGTTTGCCCCACCAGTGGGGACATATGAAACCGACAAAGACCTGGGACCTGTCAACCTCCCCAGCCATTGTCCTTGTCCTCAGCCCTGTCCTCCAGGACCCTTGCTCTCCTATTCTGTGTCTCAACTCAATGTGGAATTTACTTGTTCCCCAGCCATGGGCAGGGTCCCATGCCACTCTAGCTCCTGCTAACTTTCCCCCTTCCGGGACAGTTCGCTGACTGTTTTGCAAGGAGGAAGCTTGGAAGGTAGACAAAGCAAATTCATCCTTCCTGGCCTTGACACACACCATGGGGGATTCCAGCCAGGTTACTCTAGTTCTCTGAAGCTCTGATTCTTTATTCATAAACCGAGCAGCTTGAGAGCCTCACAAGGCTGTGGTTCGATTGAAACCGTGTGGTAGATTAACGTCCACACAGCACTGGCACACTCCAGGTAGGCGATACAAATGAGCTCACTCCCCTCCTCGTTTGGCAGCACTGTTGTCCTCTGAAGCTTTCATCCTCACCCAGTAGGTCCCCAGGAGCCAGTTTCCTTTTCTTGCCATTTCCTTGACTCTTGTCCTACAGGATTCCGTGTGAGAAAAGGCTCTCGAACTGCTACCCATCATCCTCCTAGCCTAAGAGGTGCTAACACTTTAGGTTCTACAGTCCTGCAGAAAATAAATCAGCTCAACCTATTTTCTTCTCAATTATGCTCAACAAGATGAGCATGTCTTATGGTTAATACATTGTGTCAACTTGAGGAGAAGTTTAGAAGTTTAACTGAGAGACTCAGCAGGGAGCCAGGGTTCTTACTTTGTAAGTATCCTCATCCTGTGCAAAGGAGGGCAAGGACATTTTGTGAGTGCTATACCCACCCTGGGAAAGAGGGGTGGGTGGCCTGTGTACAATTTGAGGGTAGAGAAGAGGCTTGTTTTGCTTTTTTGCTCTGGCTGCTGCTGCCTTGAAGTGTTGCCCCAGTGCCATGCCACTCTGCCTTGGAGCCAGCTGATTATGGACTGAAATCTCCAGAAACTGTGAGCTAAATAAACCTATTCTTCCCTAATTTTGGGTATCAGGTGTTTGTCTCAGCAATGAAGAAAAGTAAACAATACAACATGTTTTTTACTTGGGAAACACCTAACATACTCTGTACTTGAAAAGATAAACTCCTTGGTTAACTAGTGTATGAGGGGTGATATTATCATGAGCCCCATGGAAAGAGGCAGGAATCATGGCACAGAGCAGATCAGTCACTTGACCAGGCACACACAGTTGGGGGAAACCAGGAGTTGACTGCAGTCTCGCTGCTGGATCTATTGCAGTTCACACACACACACACACACACACACACACATGCATGCACACCCAGTGTCTCCTTACCCATGATTCACTTATGTACCTTTCAGAGCAGCATGATGAACTCCTGCACCTTCCCTCTCTGTCCCACCCAAGAAAACAAATCCCTTTTTGTCCAGCATATCCATGCTAGTTTTTCAACTTACTCATCATTCTTTTAGTAACCATCTTGGCTCTCAGAGTAACTTACAATATTGCAGTGCTTGTGTTAAGTACTTGCCATGTAGTAGCCAAATACTAAGTTCCAACACCTGCATCGTTTCCCTGGCTTCTTTGCATCACATAGACATTGGATCATCTCACAGCATCACAAGAAGAGAATGAGTACAAAGTGATAAGATGCTGAGAAAGAGAGACAGACCACATTCATGTAATCTTCACCGCTTCTCACAAGTCTACTTCTCCTTCAGGGTGATACCTCTTGCCACGTCAGTGGTTTCTACAGGGTGGGTAGACCTTTCTCCTTTTTCCTGAGGATGAACATTTCTTCCCTGGAGTGTTTTCCCCCATGAAGAAATTCCTCAGCTGGTCCTCTCAGCATCTCTGCCCTCAGCATAACCCTAATATTCCCATGTCTAAGCATCAAAAAGCACTTTTCTAGGCAAAATGAGGAATTGTGTTAATATGGAAAGCAGTGGACATCTAGGGACCACATGTTCTTTGCCCACCTCTGTACTGAACCTTGGGAAATCCAGTTACCTGGTTCCTTTTACAGCATAAGAGCATCATTTTTATACAGTGAGCAAGTGCAGTTGAGTGTTGGGAAACCTGACATTCTTCATTATGAGCACCTTTGATGTTCAACTCCATCTTAAGTGACATCACAAGGTAACCCAAAAGGTATCCTCTTATAAAATACTAGCAAAGAAAGTGACCTTAGAGACTTTCTAGCTCAGGGATGGCAAATAATTTTTCTCCCCAGTGTCAACACGGAAGGATTGGAAGTGTTGCTGGAATTATAGTAGTGACACTTTTAAGACTATGTCTGAGCTTACAGGGCAGGGGTACTGTGATCAATTTAATGATCTGTGTCAAGGCCCTGTCTTAGTTGGGGTCTTTGGATGTTGAGCTTGAGATCATGATTCTTAAGAGAAACCTTTTATAGGGGAGGGCGCTAAGAGAAGGAGGGAGAGGACAGTAGTCTAAAGTAAGAGAAGACAGCCAAGCAAGGATGTGTTCCTGTGGGACCATCCCGGGACACTGGACATGGGTCAAAGCCAGGGAGCTGAACTTTGTTGCATAGGCAGCCACTCACTGACTGCAGCTGGCAGACTCCTCCCCACCCAGAGGCTGTCCTTGACCAAGAAGGGTTTCTAGAAGGCAGCACTGTGAGCCATTAGCAGCCAGCACTCACAGTGGGTGGGAGGTGGGTACACAAGCACGGTAAAGGACCTAAGCTGAGTAACAGAAATGTCCATTCCTGACATAAAATAAAAGAATGATGGCCACTGGCTAGTCTGTTAGTTAACTCTCATTCTTAAATATAGCAGCTCATTTTACATGTACAAAATCTGATGCCCAGAGAGAAGTAAAGTCAACCCCCACAGTTCAACCTGGGCCCAGGTTATTGACCATCTGTCACACCCAGAGCATAGCTGGCCCCTATTTCCACTTTCATTGCTCAGTAAATGGGCACCTCTCTCATCTGTGCTTCTACTCGGTCTTTTCCTCCTGGACTGTGTGAGGATAACCTGTCTTCTCTCTTCAGTCGAGAAATTATACCTGCCCAGTAGACCCATGCCATCGCATGTGGAATGAGAAACCCAGCACTGGTCACTTATAGGCAAGTGTAGCCTCTTCAGAAACAACCTGGAAGAATTCGTAGTCTCAGAGCAGTGACTGCCAGTGACAAAGGTACCCATAGATTATCAATACTGCCTACACCTCACCATTATAGATCTCCTACAAGTACTTATAGGACTTACAGGACATTATAGACTTCCTGCAGCATTCCATAGATTGCCTATGATAACTGTACCCCATTAAGTAGCCATCCACTCAACTGTCTATTGAGTATTTTCCATGTGCCAGACCACAATGAAAACACCAGCTGAACAAGTATGACAGGGTCTCTGCCCTTATTCTAAGCATAAGACAGTCAATATACAAGAAACTATTAAATAATAATTTTAGATGGTGCCAAGTGCTATTGCGAATGAGGCAAAGACTCACATTTTGCAGGCCAAGGGAGGCTTCTTTGAGGAGTAACATTCCAGCTAAGAGCTGTCTTGGAGGAGATTCGCTCAAGAAACAGCAAATGGAGCAACCAGTGGCTGGAATGAGGGATGACCTCATTCAGCACCATAGAGGATGTCAGTGTCAAGGAAATTCAGAGTGCAAGAACAAAGGAGAGGTAAATACTAGAACACTGTCCAAGCAGTGAGGTAAAGAAGTAAGAGCTTGGCGCCTTGCCTGAAGACACCCTCTGTTCAAGGGCTCTGTGGACAACACCAAGTCCCACTGGGAGTCACTTGTGGGTGTGTATGGTGTTGTTCCAGCCCCTACAGTGCCCTCAAAGGCCACCTAGGATTACAGTATGTCACTGTGGTTGCTTGAGGGGACATAGTGTGCCATCCCAAGTCATGGGTGCTGAGAAGACCCAAAGTCATTGATCAACACTCGAAACTTTCCTCCTTAGACCCAGAGATACTTTACAACTGTGACAGTTTGCTTTCTGTTCCTACAGTATCCCTAAAAATTGTTTGTAGATTACTTTTAAACCCAAGAATATCCCCAGGAACCATTTTTCTTTGATTCCATTTTCCCTCCCTTTTATTGATTAACAGAGAAAATTGGTCCCACGCAAGGATTCAGTACAACTGATGTCACCCAGTTAGAGACATTTCTCCACTATCAGTTAGGATTCATTATGGCTACAAGTAACAGAGAGCCTCAGTTAAATGGCTTAAGTTAGGCAGAAGTCTACTTCTGTCTAACAGATCAGTCTGAACTGGCAGGTCTACTCTCTGAATGCCCTGATGAACCAGGCCCAGCTTCCTGCTCCGCCAACCAGAATGGCTCCAGTGTGGTTGGGCAGCTGTTAATGCAGTACCCATCCTGAGTGGCCCATGTGTATGTTGGCCAGTATTCCTCCTGAGAAAGAAGAAACAATAGACAATGAAAAATCACCTTTTCCTATTCCCGGTAGGGACATAAATCAGGTGACAAAATTCACATTCGTATAAATAACCCAAGCAAGTAGTTGCTAGCTCTAGAATGTTAAGAAACAGTAAAATCTAAGTGCAAGAGGATCCAATATAGTGCCACCAACTTATTTTTCTAAATGAGGATATAAAAATCAAATAAATTAAACCTATCACCCACTGTCACAATTATCTCATAAAGGAAGAAGACTGTATCATGAAAGAAGTAGAAAGGTCTTACATTATGAATTTTTTAATGGAGTAAATGTAGTTTGTGTTGGAGTGAGGAATAGACCTATTTTTCTTATTTCACCACAAGAGAATAAAAGCAGCATCACAGACAAGTAGTATAGTTTTTTTTTATATAATTAAGTTTATTGGTACAATTTAGATAGGCACAATGATCACATTCATGGTAGGGAATTTGTACCTGTATATGATATATCTTAATTTCTTTTTTTTTTCCCATTCTCCTCTCCTCTCTTCAACCTCTCTTCAACTCCTCTTCACCTTCTTATTTTCAAAGCTTTGTTTCCATTTTATCCTTTTTTTCATTTTTTTCTTGAGACCATACCCTTAAATGATCTAAATCAGACTCATGCGTGTAAACATCGCATTGTCTCTCTGGTGTGAGAAACTGAGAGCATTATTGCTAAATGGTACTGCAAACAGAAAGCATTTCTTTAAGACAGTTAATGTTTCCTGTTTCTAAAAACTTTCCCTGAATAGCAATGACATTTCCCACTTATTTAGAGTGCAAACCATTACCTGAGGCACCTTGACCAAATTCTATTCATGGATGTTCTGTTTGATCTAATCGGCAGTGTTGTTTTGTTTTGTTTTTAATCTTTGAATTTGCTGTCAACATCTACAGCATAAGAGAGTTCACACTTCGAAAAAAATTCAAGCCCAGCATTTCTTGGAAAATGAGACATTCTGGCATGCCAGGTTTCCACATGGCCGCATCCAGCTAGGCAAAGCTCAGCAGCAGCTGTCCTCCAGATGGGCAAATGCTTGCCAACTCATTACCGGTCCCACCTGGCCAGTGTCACTCCTGATGCTGTACCCAGGGCTCTGTGGAAATCTGGGTTTGTGACCTCGAATTTGGAGTGACTAATGCACATATTTCTGAGTTTCACAGCAACCCAAAAAGTAAACATGGTCATCCTATGTTTAAGACCACAGACATAGGATGACTTAGCTAAGACCAAACAGCTAATAACCACCACCCTACAGCTAACCCCAAGGTCACCTGTGAGCAGGGCCCCCTGCCCCAGCAGACCCCGACACACATTTCTACCCCTCTCACAAAGGGGAGCCATTTTCCCTTGAGTTACAAAACTCCTTAGAATTGACTGAGAACAGCTTTGACTTTCCTGATTCCCTGGTAGATTTACTTTAGACTCCTCTTTATATTTATTTTGGGAAGGAGGGAGACCCTCAGGAAAGTTATACGAGGATGTCATCATCCATCATGCAGACACAGTGTGCATTTAACAGCTATGCACATGCACACTGATTACCTCACTGGCCCTGGCTGACCTGTGGAATGCAGAAGCCCTGCTGCACCATGTGCAGTGGCTTCTGCTAATGGGGTCTGCACCCCTGAGGAGTCAGCCAGGGTCCTGGCTGCAGCTGCAGAGAGAAGCTCAAGGCCTTCCTGACCCACTCACCTCCTCTGGGTTCTCAATATCTCCTGGTGTTGCAGAAAAACCAATATCAAGCCAAATGGAAGACTTTTTGCACTGTAGGGTTAGAAGGGAACTTTTATTATGCTAGCAGGCTGGTAGGACTCAGTTCCAAATCACCAGCCATGAGTCAGTTTAGAGTTCAGTTTAAATGTAGTTTGCAAGCAGGAAGTCCAAGACTATGGCAGGTTATTACATGATTGGTTACATGAATTAAGTCATATGTTGTCAAGCAAATTAATTCCAAGTAGATTCCTAGAAAGGAGGGGAGAGGATTTGAGTGGAGCAAACAGAGTTAAATGTGTCCTTGATTGGGCCAGTCTGTCCCAAACATGAAGTCCTTGAAGCAAGTTGGAAACCATATATATTTTTCTAAGTAAGAAAAAACACAAGCCTTGCAACTGGACCCACTGTGTTATTGAAGAGAAGCAGCTGGATGCAGACAGTCAAGGGTGACTGAATTTAGCAGACTACATGACAAGCAGCAGGAGCATAGTCACAAGCCACTAATTGATTTTTAACTTTGCTATAAAATGTCTGTAAGTTGGCTGTTCTATAACTGTCCTTACACTGGGGCAGGATTTTCAGAGCAGAAGGTCAAGCTGTACCCTTTCACAGAGAAGCAGCTCTGAAAGAGAGTTAGGAGTAGTGGGTGTATACAGCTTTGGGCTTAGTCTCCTCCAGTAGGTTACTCTGCCCTGGGCTCCACCCAGACAACTTCAAGTCAGATGGGAAAATACAGAATCTACCTGTTCTGTTCATACCTCATACACTGTAGTGCTGTTTTTAAAAAGGCTGTGCATGTGAAGAATTCTGTAACATTTTCAACTCCTCCAGATCATCCTATTTGGTAAATTCAATGCTACTTCCTTCAGCACATGGGAGATGAGTTGGCAACTACAGGTAGGACCTGAAGGGCCATAGGTGTGTGGATAGCAATTTGGTACAGCCCCTGCCTACTAGCCACTCCTGCTGTAGAATGGAAGATAATGTAGACACAAGTGATTCCTGTGGTCATTCCTTGACCCTACATCTCTCTCTTAATACCCACTCACTTGTAAGCACCACACAAGGCTCTAATTCCCATCTTTACATAGCTCATGTTCTGATAGGGAAGAGCATGTTGTATCTGTGTCCTACGGCCACCGTAATAAAATGCCACAAATCTAGTGGCCTAACCAACATGAACTTGCTACCTGAAGGTTCAGAAGGCAGAAGTCTGAAATCTGTTACACTGGGGTAAATTAAGGGGCCCGCTGTTCTGCTTTCTCCTTGGAGCCTCCAAAACAAATATGTCCTTGCCTCCCCAGCTTCTAGGAATCCATAAACTCACATTCCTGGGTTCATGGCCCCTTTCTCCATCTTCAAAGCCAGCAGTATAGAATCTTCTCTCTTCTTTGACTCCTGCTTCAACCTTTACATCCCTTCTTTTTTTCTCTGATCCTCCTGCCTTCTTATAAAGACCCTATGCTTACACTGGGCCCAGCCAATTAATCTAAAATAATCTTCTTATATTCAAGAGTCTTGATTTAATCACATCTTCAAAGTAATATATATATATATCTCCTGTATGGTAATGTATTTACAAGTGGTGGAGATTTGGAAAAGACATGGGTATGTTTGGGATCCTCAGCTTAACACAGAGACTGCAAAGAACTAAATCAATACACACACGCAAACACACACCCACGCACACACACACATAGTATCATGGCAGGCAGTGATACATGAACTGCAGGGTGAAGACCCAGAATATGAAGAAGCAGCTGTTTTAGGTAGCATACAGTCTAAACAGGGGACTTAGAATTAGAGTATAAGTCCTGGGAGTACCTGAAGGCAGGGCAGGAAACTGAGAAGTTAGTAGGATTGGAAAGTGCAGAGATTCTGAGATGTGAATGCCAGGATACCCAAGTGACTGTGTTAGCCCTGAGGAGGGTGCACAAAGTCAACAGTGCAAGTGGGCTTTTGTTCCATGTGTGCTAGGAGGACCTTAGAGGATGCACAGCAGTGGGCCGATATAATCTGATTAACACTTTAAAAAGCAACTTGGCTACCGTGAGCACTGATTGTGTAGGAGGGCATGAGTAGAATTCGCATGGCCTGCTTGGGAATGCTACTGTCCACAGGGGAGATGGTGGTCATGCAGGTGGCAGTAGAGGCAGAAAATCATTCAGAGTGGAGATCACAGGGAAAAGTTTGCCTGTCTGTGTGCCCATGAAAAAGCTGGAGGCCAGGAGAGAAAGCTGGATCTGAAGGACTCACTGGTTTTGAGTCTGAACAGTGCTAGGAGGTAGGTGTCCTGCAATTCTAGAGGGATAGCAAACTATACTCGCAAGTGTCATCATAACTTCCTGGTTGAAAAGTAGACTTCATTCACTATAATAATGAATATTCAGATTTGTTCATGTAACCAGCCTTATGCTATTACTCTTCTCTCTTAAAGAAGTGTCTGGACTGTGCAATCTTTGGTCTGGAAGGTGATAGAATAATGAGCCTCCTGGGAGACCCTCCAAAAATACATCTCTTCAGGCTAAGGCAGCCCCAGGGCAGATGGGAAACTTGCTGCTGGGTGTTATCCTGACTCTTACCTGTGAGATCTAGGAGTCTGAGGAGACCACCACATCCCAAGTGCCTGAGGCTAGGAAGCCAGACAGTTGGACAGAAGTGCAAAAAGGAGTTCAGAGGAGAGCATAGTTCTCATTGACAGAGCACTAATACGTTCTAGCGCTGGCCCAGGTGTAGACAAAAGTTGGGAGCTGCTGGATAAGAATCTGGGGCCCAGGAGGTCACAGTGCAAAAGGTAGGCAGGCACCCACAAGCACCATGAGCCCTGGGGGAAAGTTGCACATATGAGTTTTGCTTCTGCCTCCCTGTCTCTACCAATGTGTGACTTTGGGCTGCTATGTGTCTTCTCTGAGCCACTGATTTCTCAGCTCTGAAATGGGGCTGATACTCTGAGGATAGCAGATATACTTCTTAATATTTTGTGAAAAGTAAATGACCAGTGAATAAGATCTTGTGAAAGTCAATGTAGTATAAGTTAAAAAAAAAAAAAAACTAGCTCTGGACCCATGTCACCTGGGGTAGAACCAGTCTTGACTGAGCAATGTTGGCCAAGTCATTGAAGAACTCTATGCCTCATTCCTCTTTTGTGCAGTGAGACTAACAATAGTGCCTTTCCATGGATTAAAATGAACCATCATATGCACAGAATTCAGGCGATCACCTGGCTCATGATAAGGCTTAACAATGATTATACTCGGAATTGCTTTTGCTAATATGTGGAGAAACAGATGAATTCCCTACAAGTCAACAGGAGTGTCTTACATGCCTACCGTGTGCTTGGGGTGAAAAGACAACTGTCAAGCCTCTGAAGACCAAGTTCCAAGTGTAAGAGGGAGGACCAATTGGCAGCAACCAAGTGCAGTCATTAGATAAGGTTTCCTAGTGCCAAGATCTAGGAACCAGAGGGCTCACCTCTAAGTGAATGCCCCAGAGGGACCTCAGGCCCAATGTCCCACACTTAGTGGGGCCTGTTGAATACTCATTCCTGAGCCTATGTGCAAATACTGCTGACCTTGGACCTGCCAGAAGAATTCCATTTGTCCAAATACAATAGGTCTCAATGTCAGACAAATTGGTCATAAATTTGAAGTATATGCTGAAGTGGTTATCAAGATATTTTAACATCTGGAGTAAAAAAAAACACAATAAAAAATACAATGGCAACACTTTGGCTTCTAAGTTTTGTTGTTGTTTTTTTTTTTTTACACGATGCTTAAGTTTTGCAAAAATACATGGTTTGTTAAAGTAATATATTACATTCCTTCTGCCTTTAGAATTATCAGTGTAGTTTCACGTTACTTTATTTAATCTTTACAGAAAATCTAGTCGCTATCCTAAATTTCCAAACAAAGGTACCAGGATCCATTTCTGTCGCCAATGGCAAGAATAGGGAAATTTCTGAACCACAATATAAGGAACTGTGGTTTTCCCCGTCTTATAGTGCATTTATTATTTCAGGGACACTTGCAGCCTCTAGCCCAGGGATTACAAATGCAAATAACTACAGAGGCAAAGCAGAGAACAAGAGGTATAAATAGGCTTCATATTAGGTGATAGGGATTTGGAACCTGGCTGAACTGAGGAGCGTAAGGCATTCCTAAAGGCATTCAAATGCAACTTATATTTATAACTTGAATTTGGGACTTATAATTTTATCAGAGCAGCAAGAGCTAAATAGCTCCAGTCTTAAGAATAACTTGAATGTAGTAGTAGTGACAGACTTCCCTCATTTGATGCATAGGAAATTGAGAAGAGGCAGTAGATTGTAGAGGTTAGAAGTACATGTTTTGGGGTTCAGCTGACTTGAAGTAGGACACTGGATTTGGAGCGTGCTTAATGCTGTGAGATTGAGAAGCTGCTTAACCTCACTCAGGCTTAGTTTTCCCTTCTATGTAATGGGAATAATAACACTCACTTAAACAGTTGTTTGAATATTAGATGCAGTCACATGAAACAACAGGCATATCACAAGTATTAATAAACAGAAATTTGTTTAATATTTGTTATAGGTTGTATCTAGATATCCTCCCAAAGCCTCATGTGCTCACAGGTGGGGCTCTTGGATGTGGGGTGTATGACTATGGATTAACGGTGTGTGATAACTAAATTACTCCATTGATTGGATGAGTAAAATTCTAGCTGTGTGTGATGGAAAGACACACCCTGGATGTGTGTGTCATCATCTGATAGGCTTGTAGGCTGGATGGGATAAAGGAGAAAGGAAAGTTCACTGCTTGCTGCTTCCTACCTGTCCTGCTATGGACTGTTTCTCCTCTAGCATGCCCCTGTACCAGGCCACCCTGCACTGGAGCCTGCTGACTATGGACTGAAACTTCTACAAACCATGAACTAAAATAAACCTTTCCTCCTTTAACTCGTGGGTATTGCACAGTTTGTCCCAGCAATGAAAAAATAACTAAGACGATATTATTTAAAAAAGAAGAATAACTCAAGCCGCTCATATGTGCATGTTTGCACTCATGGCCTACCGAGCCATCAGGTAAGAAGATTCAAAAACTTCACTGAAAATTCCTGCAAGATTTTCCCAGTGATGAAGCCCAAGCCCAAGGGGGCAATACATTTCTCTCTTTTAAAAATATCTGTTCAGCAGGTTGGTTTAATGACCAGAGAACAGATATAAATTTGCATTTATAGGAGAGAAAATCATAGACTGTCAGAGCTGGAGGTGACCTTACTTTTCAGATGAAGAAGCTTAAGCAGAGAGATTAAATTTTAATATATGTATACTCTACTTCATATATATTATTTATATCACATGTAACATATGTGTGTTTGTATACTGGGTGTGTATATATGTATGCATGCACACTCATTCATTACTCCCAGGCACTGGGCTGTGATCTAGAGTAAAGATGTTTTGTTCTGGAAATGCACCTGACTGTGATTTGAGGTAGCTAAGCTGCATGTGGGATGGGGGGAAGAAGAAGCAGCCTGAGCCATCCAGTAGTTCTTGTGTCCCCATGTCACAGGCTGTCATATACCTGACAAACCTGATTCTCAGTTCTCTGTGGTTCTCCTGGCTGAGGACTATCCTTGTCAGCAGAACCCAGTCCCCTCCATGGTAAATGGACTCTTCTATCAAAGACTTATGACCCACCTGCTTTCTGTCCTGCATCTCTCTTGTGCTGATGCCTTGCTCTCATGTATTTTTTATCACACTTTATTTGTTTCTCCTTTAATGTTTATGAGGTCATTGGAGAAAGAGGAAATAAATGTGTGTGGCACCATGAATGTCTCTACACAGTCAAGAGTCTTCTGAGTGTTCTGTGCATGAACTGGGCAGGGCTAAGCTCAAACAGAGAGGACATCCTGTTGGGTGATGGATGGTCAATCAAAGACAAGGTTTTGTCTCCAGAAAGAGACAACTTTCAATTATGTCCTTAAGGTCAAGTTAAAAATCTATTATATGTATAAAAAGATATATACATATTGCAGACATGTACAAATAAAAAAGATTTTATGACATGTGATTAGCATAACTAGGTAACAATTCTTAAAATAGAAAAAAATAGGGAAGCGGGGCCTGGTGGCCCATGCCTATAATCCCAGCACTCGGGGGGCTGAGACAGGAGGATCATTGCGAGTTCGAGACCAAAATGAGCAAAGTGAGCTCAAGGCCAGCCTGAATGGCATAGTGAGACCCTGTCTCAAAAAGAAAAGGGCCGGGGATTTAGCTCAGTGGCTTGAGTGCCTGCCTAGCAAGCACAAGGTTGTAAGTTTGATCCCTGTTGCCACAAAAAAAAAAAATAGGGAAAAAATAACATATTTAAAGACACGATAATGAATTCACTTTGACCTTTGAAGTCACACTGCACCTGTTAGAAAACCAAGGATTACACAGGAAAACTGAACATGACATAAAGAAATAAAGTGTGACCAGTAAGGGATATATCTAGGGAAATGTTTATAACCTAATTTTAAATATTTGGACTGTGACCAAGTATGAACACACACACAACTAACACAAGATTCAAAAAAGCATAATTTCAGTTTAGAATATTATGGTGGTTTTTTTTACTCAATGTAATTTAAATAAAGTTCTGGTCATAACCCACCAGGTAGATTTAATTACTCATCCATATGTCAGGAAGAGCACTGCACTACCTACCAGGTTTGACTCACTGAAGATCTGTAGATAAGAGAATGAGTAGTGAGTAGGGCACCCATAGCTGTCAATCAAGATTTTGCTTTGGGGATCAAATCACAAGTATTCGGAAGAAAAAAAAAAAGCCCAGTGTTCAATGACATTAAGTGAAAAAAGATGTCATCAGAAAAACTGCTGTGACTTAACATTATGAATAAGGAAACAAATAATTGCTCAAGTGTGATAAGGAAATGAAAGAGTAGCTGAATTCTGTTGTCCTTAATGGTCTTAGGAATCCTACTGGCTTTAGGCAACATTGAGATAGATTCTCATGAAAACATTGGCCATGGTAAGAAGTGGAATTTGCACTTAGGCTTTCAACAAAAGCATCAGTAGAGGCTTTTCTACTTGAAATAGGACTGGAGCATCTTCTCTCTGGAGCCAACTCCTAATTAAAACACTGCCATAAAGAATGGATCTTGCCTTTCTTCCTTTCTCATGATCTGTGTGTCCTGGAAGGGTAAGACCCTTCACATAGCTGCTGGGTAAATGGTTTTTTAAAGAGGCCTGAGATCCACTCTCAGTTTTACTTGCACCATTATGTAGCACCATTTACTGAGCACCTGCTGTGTGCAGTGCCATTCAAGACCATAGAAAAATGTGTAGATAAGCAAGATAATTTCTCCCCTCTATTCACTCACAGTCTTTGGGGGTCAGATAGAAATAGAAAGAAATACCTCTGGGAGTGGGTCAGCTGTGAGAGATGATGTACAAGGCCTTGAAAGACAGCTGGAAGTCAGCAGAAAGAAAAGTCATTTCAGATCACAGAGTGTGGCTCCCTCCCATCTTTTAGTTCTGCCTTCAGTATCATCTCTCGCCAGTGAAGTGTCCCTGGACTGCTCTAGCTCAAGCATAGCGCCCACCACATTCAATGAGCTCTATCCCATTAGCTTGCTTTAGAGTTGTCTGGCAAATCTTATCAATAATTATTTTTATTATTTATCTTAGTGAATGATAAACATGTGGTTTGGAAAGATTTGTCAATTCCCCAAGGGTGCAATAGTCAAGACATTCCGGGTAAGGTTCCTCATCTATGTACCAAGTACCAAAGGAAACCCAGCAAAATCAGTTACACAATTCAGAGATCTCAGTGACATTATGGATATGAAGCAGATTACCACAGGTTAAAAGAAACAGGATTTTTAAAAAGCACTTTCTTTACTCAGAATCAAGTCCCTTTCTCCCTCTTCACCTCCTCTCTTCCTGGCCTCCAAAATGTGAGCAGATCTCCTCTGTTAGACTCTTTGCTATGACTGACCATGGACTGAAATTGTGAGGCAAAATAAAACACCTGTCCTTTAAATTGTGGTGGTTGGGCATTGTGTCCCAGCAATGAGAAAGTGATTAATACAGTGGGTTAGTGATTCAGATGGAATACACTGGGGAAGGCTCATATCTGCTACAATATGATGTCTGAGATCTGAGCTGGGATCCTTAGAACAGCAGGAAGTAGTATCTGTATATATGTCGGTCTGTCTCTCCCCATCACTCTTTGAGGATGGCATGGAGAAGGGCCTCCTGTCCTATTTGTCTTTTAAAGAAGACAGGAAATGATTACACACCCATTACTTTTCTAAATATCTCCACAATTGGCAACATCTTCTCCTACACAATGTTATGGGGTCAAAACAACAGCCCATGACATGTTACCTTCATGTCACAAATGAATTGTCCAGGATCAGGGTAAAGGCAACCGATATTAAGCTGAACTTTGGAGCCCAGACCTGGACCAGCTCCTTTGTACCCACTTGCGGTGTTCATTCCCTGCCTACCCACCTTGTATGCGTATATTCTGTACGAACGCCTGGCTTGTACACGCTGAAGGCACATGGTGCGGGATAGAAAGTAGCAGCACATGGCTTGTTCAGGGAGGTGGAGGCTCCCAGGGCATTTCCCAGGGAGATGACCTTGCTGACCTTGCGACAATGATGGCTCCAGCTAGAGGAGAAAGTATCAGCATTCACAAAAAGATTCAAGGCTTAATGCTATGTGCATACTTCTGATGAATATGCAAATGTGGCTGGTACCAGAAGCAGGAGGCAAATAACATTTACTAAACAGTAGCGTTAAACCACTTTGAAAGGGGAGTGTCAGAGGCATGGAAATGAAATTAATCCTTTTCACCTGTGAATTATCAGGGGCTTTGGGTTCCCTCCAAAAACGTCTGACTTCCATTTGCTTTGCTTATAGCCGCTTGTGTAAGCTTGATCTTAATGGAGAATGAGGCTTCGGAAATCTGTACAAACTAGGAAAGGGTGAAAAACACAACCGTAAATTTGTCTGATTAAAGTGCTACAGGATAAAGGCACTTCAGTTGTGCCTGCCCATCCAGGATGACTGTTCTGGGGCATCTTAATGACTCTCACGGTCCCTGCTAAACTGATTTATCCAACAAGAAGATCGGTCATGGAGAAGGGTCACAGTGATTACATCAGGCCTTCCACTGTCTGGCAGAAGAGTGGCAGAGGGAAGGTATGGCATGTAAGTGTGCAGGGGAGAGTTTGTCTCTTCAGGGGCAGAAAAGACTCGAGGCTGCCTCTAAAAAGAATTCTAGACCAGATCTCAAAACAGAGAGAACAAAGATCATGCTTGGATAGGCGACGTGCCGCCCACTGGGACATGGACAAAGGAAGTGACAGGGTTCATTTAGGGGCTGCCCACTTTCCAATCCTCGAGTCACTCATTTATGCACTCGATCTTGGTGGTCGCCTGCTTTAGGTCCACCCTTCATTCATGTCCCTTTCTTTTGGAAACAGCATGCAAACTTCCTTTATCAGGAATCCCTTGAAGGATGCTTTGTCCTCCCGTCCAGTAGCTGAGTACATAAGTCCCCAATTTAAGGAGTTCCATTCCAGAAGAAGATTCATAAGTCAGATTCATTCCTATGTCCAGTGAAATGAGTCTTGTACAATATACCTGTGAAAGTTTGCAACTCAAATGTTCGTAAGTTGAGGACTTACTGTATGTGCCCTGAGTTAGGCCAGTCAGACTCTACAGAGCACATAAATCTAGAATGGTGTGCAGCAGTGATGGAAACATTAGAATAGATTCTTCTAGCTGTGGTTCCTTGTTCTTAGATCTGTAAATCTGCCCTAGTTTCCATATTTCCATAAGCCTGATATTGCAGCCTCATTGCCAAAAGTTTAACTAACAGTTATCCACCCACCAATTTTAAGGTCCCATTTAACAGCCAAACTCATTTCTGGTGTTTGCCACAATCCTAACCTGCACACCCTCATCCATTTATTAACCATCTTCACTACCCAACCTTGCCCCAGCCACTGGGTATCCAGATGATTTGGGCTCTGCACTTAAGGGTCTCACTATCTAGAGAGAAGATAAGCCAATGACTCCCTATATACAACAGGACCTGGGCTAAATCAGGACAAGAACAGAGAATGTGTTGGAAACCATAATAGTGAAACTCGATTCTCCTGAAGGGTAAAAGAAGGTTTCACAGGGGTCCTGGCATCTGGCCTAGTGTTCAGAGGGTGAATGTAAGTGTGCCACATGCAGAATTTAGGAATTCCACCTGCCTAGGCAGAGGAAATCATGGACATAAAGGCTAGAAGTAGGATTGGAGCCTAGATTGAGATTTGTAGAAGAAAAATGATAAATAAAGACAATAATAGATAAGCTGCATTCAAAGGTTAGCAGAAAGAATACTATTGACTGTTTTTTATGCAATGCATTTTGAGTACCTACATGTTAAAGGACTTTCCTAAGCCCCGGAGGTATATAAGGCACACACCTAATTCCATCTCCCTTACACCATAGAGCATGTCTGCCAGGATCAAACAGCACTGAAACTACTTTTTTCTTTGTCTCTCTATCTAAACTAGGTCAGGCCTCATAATAAAAGGTGACATATGGCTCATTTTCATTTCTCTTTTGAATTTGTAGAAATTAGCAGTGCCTGACATACAAAGAAAATTCAGTGTGTTTGTGGAGTGAAGGAATCAACAAATACTGATCAATAATAAAAACAGTAGCCAGCATTTGGAGAAGTTGGATCTCAAGGTGAGTCAACGAGTTCACCTCAGGACCAAGGAGCTCCATGCTTTTCCAGAGGACCTACCTTGGAGAGCATAGTGGGTCTGATTATTAATTGCCCCAATTTTCAAATAAATAAAGTGAAGCTAGGAAATTTAGGGAACTTTAAAGCCGGTCAAATTATAGAGACCTGGAAAGCACCCTATGGATCTTGGACTGACTCTCAGGAAGCACAGGGACCCCACAGACAGATGAACTGATAGACTCACCATCAAAACAAAGGGCAGTCACGTATACCTGGAAATTTCTATCTGGTAATGTTGGTGAATAGAAGAATAGAGACTCTGCATGTTGAAAGAAAAATAGATGAAAAATAGTACAGGTAACCAGGCATCGTTTTAAAAAAACAAAAAAAAATTTTAATTAAAATTAAATGTCCACTGTAAGAGGAAAAAATGCAGCAAGCAACAAATACCCACTGCCTTGTTTAATCACCTGTGATGAATTATAATTAGGATTTGAAAATTATTGAACTTCTTTCCCCCTGTTCACCTTGGAGCTCTGAAGGTGAATTTCAAAGTGCGAAGGAGGAATGAATATTAAAAAGTTTGTTTTATACTTGAACGCCAGCGCTCCTGTCTCATTTTTCCATTAAAGCTCAACTTTTGAAATTTTTCTCTGCTTTGCAATAATTACATCTTCTGCCTGACAACTCATTACATGACAATGCTTATGCTAATGTGATTCTGCAGGCATTGGGGAAGCAGAGCCGTGGCATTTCAGGGGTGCATTTAGAGGGGCTTTCTCTCTGCCTCTACCCAGCCCTCCCTGGCTCCCCCAGGCGCAAGCGCTTGCCGCGACAGGTCTGGCTTCTGCCACAGCCTCTTGACAGACAAGTAGGGTTGGCGTGGTACTCTTGCTCCCAGGCACCTGGTAGCTGATTTATTGATTTAAAATCTGCTTTGTTCTAGAAAGGCTGGAAATGAAATTATTTGGAAAAAGTTCTGTTTCAACAGTGAAACAAGCCCATTTGTCTTACTCACTTTGGAGTGGTGATATTTGAAGTTTTTCTCTCAGCACCATGGCTATATTCTGACGATTCCAAGTAGAGGTGTTCCCGAGTCCCTCCCCTATGCCAGGCCCTGAACTGCAGGAGGAAGATGATGGTGAATAGGGTTTAGCTAACACAGCCACTGCCTGGCCAGAGCTTCCATTTTTGTGGGGGATGCACATGTGGTAGTGGAAAAGACGGTTGCCCAGCACGGTGACTTTCTTCCCCCAGATAGGATCACTAAAGGAGCAGAGACTCCCCCAGGCACGGTGGGGTGGGATGGGGTAAGACTTTCCCAACGAGTACCAAATGTGGGCTAGAAGATGTGGGTTACTGAATGTTGGAGACGGAGGAGGAGAATTAGCAAAGGGTCTGAGCAAAGCTTAAAGCAAGGACAGTAGAGTTCAGGGAACAGAAGTCACTCTGCAGA
>RJWT010013483.1:0-21712 GCA_004365215.1 Cuniculus paca | reverse complement strand
CTATAGTCTCACTCTGAAGTCCTACGTTGTTTATTGTTTTGCTGCATTGGGTTTTATTCTCTTTTTCTTTGTTTGATTATGTCATAACCAGTGACATGAGCAGCTATTTCAATGATAGTAACATACGGTAGCCATTTTGAATTTACTGTTGTCTTGTTTTGTAGTCATTTATTGTATCCATTGTTTTGTTTTTACCATTTTTATTCTATTCTGTTCTGTTTGATTTTTACTGTGTCTGAAAGTATCTGCAGCTATTTTGAAGACAACAAAAGGCATTATGGTAACTATTGTTGATTTTGTAATGTTGTAAAGTCCTGTATCACTTACTCTGGTTTGTTCTGATTGGTTTTATTCTGTTTTATTTCCTTTGTTGCAGTCTCTTTAAAATAAAAAAAAGCAAAACAGAAAAATGGATAGAAATAATACAGAATTTTAAAAAAAAACAGTAAGAAATCAACACTAGTTAATATAGTCCATATTGCTATCTTAGAAATAGTTGTTCAGGTTACAAGATCTAGGCATAATAAATGATCAAACAATCAGACAGTGACAGCACAAATTGTTCTTTTTGATGAACAGAGATTAGTAGTTATCTTGCACTTATATACATACATACAGTTATATGTGTGAACTTACATACATATAATCTTTTCCTTTCTTCCATTTGTCCTTTCTCCTATACCAGTTGTTCTTTCGTTTTGAGCCTTTTCTTTCCCTTTCATTATTACAAATCTATTGTACATTTTGGGTCTTATTGCTCTTTCAGTTTTTTTATTTTTATTTTTTACACTAGAGAGACAATATAATATTTACAAATGTGAGTCTATTTTCACTTATGAGTATAGTTTCAAGTTGCCTGTATTTACCCATAAAAGCCTCAAGATTATCTTTTTATATTTTGTGATTTGACAATTTTCTATAGTTCTAGGCTTTGATTTTTTTCTTGTCTATATGTTACATAGTTTTGTTTTATGATTACCATGAGGCTCACATAAAACTTCATATAATCAACTCTTTCATGTTGATAACTTTGTCTTATACAAAAACTCTAGATTTTACAATTCTTCCCACAATTTTAGACTTTGATATGACAATTTATATGTTTTTATATTGTATATTAAAAACTGACTGTAGCTTTAATTGTTTTTTGTTTTTTGGCTTGCTAAATTGACATGTTTGCTCATTTTATGGGATACAGTACAAAATTTGATACATGTATACAATATGTAATGATTAAATCATGATAATAAACATTTCTAGCTTCTAAAACATTTACCATTTCTATATGTTAGAAAGCTTTGGATTATTCTGTTCCAGTTATTTTTAAGTATATCATAAGATGTTGTAAACTATAGGTGTGCTACAGGACACTAAAGCTAATTCTTCCTATCTGTTTTGTGATACCCATTATTTAAACTTTCTCTATCCCCTGCCTCCTCAGTGGCTACTAATCTATTCTTTTCTTCTATGAGATGACTTCTTAGTTTCCACAAATGCATAATAACAGGTGGCACTTGTCTTTATGTATCTGACTTATTTCATTTAACAAAATGTCCTCCAGTTTCATCCCTATTGCTGACAAGAGTCTACTCTTCTCTGTGGCCAAATAAGATCCTGCTGTGTATATATACCTACTTTCAGTTACTCATCAGGGAACACCTTGGTTGATCTATATCTTGGCTATTGTGAGAGTGCTCCATTCAACATGGGAGTGCATTAACTCTTTGATATAATGATTTCATTTTCTTTGGACCAGGATTTTTTGAGGAAACGTCAAAGTGTTTTCCACCTTAGCTACACTAATTTACATCCTCACCAATAGTATGTAAGAGTCCTGTTTCTTCGCATCCTCTCCAATGTGTTACTTTTTTGTGTTTTTGATAATAGCCATTCTAACTGGAGTGATACACTGGTTTTGATTTGCATGTCTCTGTTGACGGATGATATAGAGCATTTTTTAGTAATTTGAATACTCTCTTCTTGTCTTAGTCTAACCCACCTAAAGATTTGTGTGTTCTGTTGATCTTTTCAAACAGTCCACTTTTCTCTTTTTTTTTTTTGTCTATTTCATTTATTGCTGCTCTAATCTTTATTTCCTTCCTTCTACTATGGTGGCCATGGCTTTAGTTTGCTGCAATAGTTTTGGTTTCTTAACCGAATAGCTTGGTTAATGATTTGAGATTTCTCCTCTTTTTTTTAAGGTAGACATTTACAACTCTAAGTTGCATTCCAACATACTTTTGCCATGTGTCCTAAGTTTTGACTTACTATGTTTTTGTTTTAATATTTCTACATGTATTTTCTGACTTCATTTGTAATTTTTTTCTTGATCCACTGACTGTTTTAAAAGTATGTTTTTAATGGCTGCAAATTTATGAATAGTTCAGCTTTCTTTCTGTTATTGATTTCTCCTTTAATTCCATTATGATCAAAAGAGAAACTTCAAAAGATTTTAATCTTTTGAAATTTATTAAGATTTATTTTGTGACTTAATATGTGGTCTACCGAGAATATTCCATGTGTTCTTGAGAAAAAATACGTATTTTGCTGATGTTGGTTGGAATGTTCTGTGTATGTCTGTTGGGCTAATTGGTATATAATTCTGTTCAAGTTCTCTATGTTATTATTGATCTTTGGTCTTGCCAGCCTATGTATTTTTAAAAGTAAGGCATTGAAGTTTCCAGATTTTTTTTTGCCACCCTGGAGATTGATACCAGAGCCCCCACACTGGACTATATACCTAGCCACACCTCTCTCTCTCTTTCTCTCTCTCTCTCTTTTTTTTCAAGTTTTAATTTTGAGACAGGTTCTCACTAAGTTGTCTGGGCTGGGCTTGAACTTGTGATCCTCCTGCCTCAGCCATTTGAGTACGGGGATTATAGGCATGCATCACCATGCCTGACTCCAGCAATTATTGTAGAACTGTTCCTCCCTTCAATTTTGCCCATGTTTGCTTCATATATTTTAAGGCTGTATTGTTAGATGCATATATGTTTGTTATTACTGTATCTTCCTGCTATATTGAGCCTTTTAACTTTATGAATTGTTGAAATTTAAACCCTATTGTGTCTGCCATTGATGTAGTCACCCAAGCTCTTCGTTGTTGTCTTAATTTGCATGAACTATATTTTCATGCTTTTATTTTTGACTTCTACTTTGTCCTTTTACCTAAAATGAGGCCCCTGTAGACAATATTTTAATAAACCTTAAATCTTCTCCATTTAATCTGAGATTGTAATCTCTGCCTTTTAAAACCAGTTTCTTATCTCTATCTTTTAGTAGTAGCATATACTCTATTTACATTTAATATAATGATAAGGAGAATTTATTTCTACCATTTAACTATTTTATTCTTGTTTACCTCATGCCTTTTGTTCCTCTTTTACTCCATCACTGTTACTTTTGGCATTTAGTTTTCTGTAGTGTAACACTTTTATTCACTTTCCATTTATATATATTTTAAATTTTTGTACAAGTGGTAACCTTGGGCGTTGCCAGTAACATCTGTATTAGCCAATTTCCCATTGCTGTAATAAAGTACTGTATCTGAGGCTTGCTATTGCATAAAGAAAAGACATTTATTTAGTTCACAGTTTTGGAAATTGAAAGTCCAAGATCAGACAGCCCCAATTGTTTGGCCTCTGATAAGAGTGTCATGGCAGATGACAACACAACAGGACAACAGGAGTAAAAGAGGGAAAGAGAGGGAGAGAGAGAGAGAGGGAAAGAGAGAGAGAGAAAATATGCAGTGATACAGGAAGCAAGAAAGGACCTATCTTGCTGTTTTTTTATAACAATGCTCTCTCATGGTAACTCACTCAATTCCCCTAAGAATTACATTAATATCATTCAAGAGCAGCACCCCAAGGACCTAATTACTTTACACTAAGCATGATCTGTAGAGGTTCCACCATTTCGCAGTATCAAAGCACTGGCAACTGAACTTCCAATACATGAGCCCCAGGGAAACACAAATTCATCCAAACCATAGCAACATCTTAATCTTATAAACATCTCATCTACATAACACCTACTTTATTTCAATAGTATACAGAGCACGATTTTTAAAAATATAGTGAAGGTTTAAATTAAAAAGTATTGCAATAAAAGACCCAGTGCCATTAATCCCTCTCAAAATACTCCTTCCTACTTTAAACATACTTATCCAATTGCTCTTGCCACTTTCTGGAGCAATTCTGGAAGTCCTCTTTTGCGTTTTTACAGGGTGTGATAAAAAATATGGTGAATGCTGCTGCTACATGCTATCCAATGCAAAGGCAAACTCACAAAAACTGGATCTGGCACTGTATGACTTCTGATTTGTTCATTTTTCTTCATTTTATGCTCCCCAAACTGGATAGTTTTAATTGTCTCATGTTCACATTCACTGAGCCTTCTTTCTGCCTACTCAAATCTGCTGTTGAACACCCTACTGAGCATTTTAATTCCCATTATTATGCTTTTGGGACCCAGAATTTCTGTTTAATCCTTTCTTTCATTCTTTTTATTGATACTCTCATTCTATTCAAGAATTGCTTTGTTGATTTCCTTAACTCTTTGTCCATGATTTCTTTCATCTCGTGGAAGATAAGATGGTTGATTTATTGTTCTTGGCTAATAATTTCAATGTCTAGCTTTCCTCAGGGATTGTTAGTGTGAAATTCTTACTTTCCTGTAAGCAAGCATGTTTTCTTGTTTCTTTCATGTTTTTGTTGTTGAGAACTCAACTTTCTGCATACTATGATGTCATAACTCTGAATATTTAATTCTACTACTACTTGCATATTGCTGAAATTTGCTTATTGAGGCTCAGAGCCATTCAGTTTTTACTTTTCCAAACTATTTGTGCAAAGTTATCTGCCTTTTTGTGTGTGGTCACTGTGGTTTCTGTTTCATGATCTCTGTGATCAACCAATTAAGGCATAAGATTTTCTTAAATATCTAACTCTGAATAGAAGAAACAAAAAAAATTTTTAATTTTCTTTTAATACTCTTGACAGTTACCACTGGTTGAGTTCATAGGGTTTGAAACAATTACTGCCCTATGCCAGCCCCTTGGTAATCAAAACACACCATCCAAGATGGGTGCGATGGCATATACCTGTAATCTTAACACTCTGGGAGGCTGAGGCATGAGGATCCCAAGTTTCAGCCCATCGCAGATAACTTAGTAACTTAGCTGTCTCAAAATAAAAATAAAAAGGGGCTGGGGATGTAGCTCAGTGTGGAAGCTCTGGTTTCAATTCCTAATCCTACAAAAGAAAAAAATCCAAAACTGAGTTTCTAAGGACAGGAGATCCTCCAGAAGTCTTTATGGCCTACCTATGCTGGAATTAAGGCAACACTGAGGTTCTACCAGCTATATTTAGAATAATTTTCATTTGGTAAGAGCACTGGGGAGTTTCAAGTAAGGATACACAACGTACCTTTATATTAGGTTTCAAACCCTTACCTAAGCCTTCCCACAAGTCGACTTTTAACTTTAGCCACTGGTGGGAAGTAAAAATCCTCAGCAAATTCCACTGTGTAAAGCAGAGATTTGGAGGAGGTGGAATTGCAAAACTCTTTCAACAAGTTATGTAATATCAAAGGCATTTCAAAATAATGAGAGTACTTCCTGCACAGAATGGGACAGAGAAAATGAAGAGGAAGAGGAAACATTATATAAATTTGGCATGTTGGGATATTCAGTTCAACACTTATTAAAGCACTGGATTTCATCAGACAGATCTGAAGCATCAGCATTTTCATCTGTGCAGCTTGATTTTTTTTCCTCCACTGTGAAAATCTCCATAGCGCAAGAGAAAAATCAGTCCACAAGTAGAATTTCTAGTAGTTGTGGCAGTATTTCACTCCTCCAGGAATAAGATTGCTGAGTCCCTTGAATTATATGACTTAATGCCAGTAAAAATCAATCCTGGAAAATACTGGAATTTCCTTCAGAGAGAAAATTCAAGTAATACCATTGAGCTATAATGTCAGGATACAGAGATAACAGTGGAATGTGATAATTAGCCTGTGGCAGATCTTGGCACATGTAAATATATTCCTTTGTTGTACAGGAAATGTGATCTTTACAATACAGTAAGGCTATATAGAGTTAATAGGATTTTGAAAAATGTTTGTCTAGTGTTTAGTCACTATTAAAATATTTATCACATGCAGTATACTCATTGAAGTACAAAATAACCAAATGTTGTCCTTCTTCTAAAGTCACTACCCAGCTGAAATTAATGAAATAATTTTCTTACCAAAAAATAGTGCTGCTGCCCAAGGTCAAAATCATTCTTCCTTTATGACTGGGTGTCTTTATCTAGAAGAAACAACAGAAGCATTGATTTTTAAATGTCAAGAACAATGAAAGTCTTGAAAGAAAAGTAACATTTGTATTAGGCATCATACGCACAGGACCTTACAGTTTACAAATTGTTTTCATATTTATAAACTTAGAAACACATTAGATAATGACACAGAAATCATCCAAGAAGATTTTAACTTATCAAAGCCAAAATCTCACATCTAAGAGAGTGGTATCAGCAAATCATAAGTCAATGCCAGGTGGTCTGAAAACTGTCAATGTGAAGTCATCTATTTAGGTCCTCTACTCTCTCCTCTTATATGCACTAATGTCTAGAGTGAGTGCGGTAACTTCATCTGATGTGAAGTACTGACAGGACCCCAGTGCCTGTTCCTTCCTTGCCTGCACAGTTTTTATTTGTGTTTTTTTTTTTTTCACATCAATCACCGTCATCTCAAATGATTTTACCTAGGTGTTTCCAAGTTTATTTTCTGTCTTCCTGGGCAAAACTCAAGCTGAATGAGCATGGGAAAGTTGTATATTTTGTTCACTGCTCTCCCCACAGAACCTAGAAGAGGGATGGGCACTTGGTAGACACTCAATAAATGGCTGGATGTTAGACCTTTTCTTTGAATGCCGGTCCTCAACTTTGAGTCCTGAATGGCTACAGATGAACTTTTACAATATAAGCATTGAATTTGTGATCACAGATGTAGTTTAGAGAGTACTTTCTCCATGTCAGGAATATGGTAGAGCAACACCGAGTAGAGAATTACCTGTGGACACCTAGCATGTCTACTCTCCACAGTCTCCCTGTGAAATTTGTGCCAAAAACTAACTCGGAACAAGAAAGTAGGTGTTTATATATACTGATCCACTTCCAAGAGTTGCAAGTTAAGAAGAGATATTGAGGACAGTTGGTTTAGCCCATAGACACTCTCTAGCTTCATCACTCTGAATAAGTCATCCACATCTTCTGTGTGCAGATCCCTCCTCTGTGAAATGAGTCACCAATGTGCTGATGAAAGAGTTAACTTGCCATTGGCACGAAGTGAGGCGTTGCTCTTTTTTAAACATTTTTTACATTGGTTTCTCTATGTTAGGTTTATGAAGCCCAATGACTAACAAATTTAAATTATTGTAAGAATACAAAATATTTGTGTTTTACAGAAATCTTAAAAAGAAAAACCTTGTTTGTTTTGGTGTGGGTGCATGTGTGTGTGGTACTAGGGATTGACCCACGCTCTTCACACTGAGCTACATCCATAGTCCCTTTCTTATTTTTACTTTTGATTTTTAGACAGAATCTTGCTAAGTTACTAACTTTCCGAGGCTGAACTTGAACTTCTGATCCTCCTGCCTCAGCCTCCCACAGTGCTGAGATTGCTTTTGATTTTTGAATTCTCCCTGCAATAGCCTCACTCAGTTTGGTCCACTACCTCCCTCTTCAAAATCCACCAGTATCTAGACCTAGCCACCTCCCGTCTCCAGTGTCTTTCCTCCTTCAGCATGAACGGAAGACTGCAATCTCTTGGAGAGATGCTCAGGGTCACTTTCTGATACTCATTCTGCTGGTGAGGCCAGGACACCACTCCGGTTCCAAAGCAGCTTCGCAGTTTTCTCCGATGAGCACAGGCAGAAGAGCACTGCAGTGTGCATGTCTCCAGCAAACAACTTATTCCCTGTAGTGTTACACAGCATTACACCATCAAATGCCATCCACGGGAAGAGGAGCGGGCGCCAATGCTCTACTCCGGATCCGTCTTGGAAGGACCATTCCCAGTGGCTGTGCCTCGAAGAAAGCACTTTGGTCTCTGCGGAGCATCTTGACTCTTATTTTTTCTCTTTTCCATTTTAGTGCAATACAAGTAGATATTACTAAAGAAAATATAAAATAACACTTTGCTTACTTCTATGAAAAACTAAAACCAAGTTTTGTAACAGGATAATGAATAATGATTATCATAATCTTAAAAGAATGGCCAAAATGTTACTCAAAGCATAAGTCATAGACCAAAAAAAAAAAAAAAGATTCTCTTTTACAAAGAAGAAACAAATAAATAAAAGGACAAAACTTACTTTTCAATGAAGAGAAAAAACTAGTAATATAAATGTAACAAATTAGCATTTATCTTAAAATATCTTTGAAACAGCATGGTAGATAATTTGGAGAGTAACTGAACTTCGTGTTTACTAGTTGTCTGTTCTCTCTCTCTGTCTCTGTCTCTGTCTCCCTCTGTCTCTTTCTCTTTCTCTGTATATATGAAACCCAGCATTATTTTTTTTGAAACCCAGCATTATTTAAGCTGTGCGTCTGATTTATTTCACTTAACATTATGTTCTTGAGTTGTAGCCATTTGTCTATTAATGCCTTAAATTTATTTTTCTTTATATCCATTGTATATAAATTCCACATTTTCTTTATCCATTCATCTGTTGATGTTGTTTCCAAGATCTAGCTTTTGTAATCGGATTTTAAATCTCCAAGTTTTCCCAAGACCCAGCCTGTGGATTTCCCAAAATAAAGGAAGTTGTTTTAATGGAAATGATGTCTTCACCTCGAACGCTTCTTCCCTCAACTGTCTCCCACATTTCCACACTAAAATTTTATAAAGTCCTTTTTCTCAGACTCTCTCTTCTGCTTTAGATTTTTCAAAATGTAAAAATATGCAGTAAGTCTCTGAAAGTAAATCTTAAAGCATCAGGATAAAAACTGTTTGAGTTTGGTTTAGATCCTTATTCTTTAGTAAAAGTTGCTTGAGTAAGAAATACTAATTTTAAGTAATTTTCATGGGGGAAATTTGATTTTTTTAAAAAAGCAATGCTATTGTGACTTCAAATCAGTGAATCAATTTCTAGTCTAATCACAAAACAGAATTGTCTAGAAAACTGTCAGTGTCAGTTCTTTTCATAATGCTTATTAACTTCTCAGTCATAGCCAATATCATTTTTAAGAAAAATTATTTTATTTAGGTGAAGTCTTTCAAAAGCAGCATGGGAAGAATGTTAGAGCAACACCCAGCAGGCCAGGTGAACCTTCGGTCTCCTCTGTCAGCCAAGAGAATTAGACAAGATGTCTGCTACGGGGAACTCTGCAACGCTGGGATGTTTGACAGGGACTGAAGCTGTTTGAGATTCTGTGTCCTTCTTGGTCAGGTGACCTCAGAAGACCTGGAACTCGGGAATAGGGCACCAGAGGCTATCGTTAATAGCCACTCTCCCACCCTATCTTTGATTAGGAACTCTGGAAATTCTGCTAAATTCCTCAGGCTTCCTCACATGGCTCTAATCCAAAGTTATTTCATATACTGGAAGAAAATAAAATGTTCTTTTGAACAAGGAGACTAAAAGCTAAAGGCAAACACTTTCAACTCCCAATGCATATTGAAATACTCATCAGTCACTTCATTGATCACTGTTTAATTTTCCCAGCATAGAAGAAATGGTTTCCATGTATACATCATATCTAAAATAGTATTTTCATTCCTTTATATTCATGATCTGTCATACATTTTTATGTTGTGAGAGGTTAATGTATAATAATGTATATGCTGAATGAATAACTTTACACAAAATCCTTAATTTTTTCTGAACACATTTTGAGTATTGTATAAAAAATTAACACTGCTAATATAACATCCCATGTTAAATGTTTTGTAATTATACGTTATACTAAGTAAACTATAATTTACAATGCCCTGATATACCGTGGAGACTTTCATTTTCTTATTTCCTAGCATTTTCACTTACTTTTTCATTAAAAAGCAGAAAGTGTAAACAAAGTGTTAGATTTGGGATAAACAATTCCATCAATTGTTTTGAGTCAGTCCCTAAGTTAGAAAAAATAGGAGTGACCCTGGAGAAGATCTTATATTTATCTGATTAATAGATTCATAATCTGTCCTGTACCCAAATTATGAGATTCTACATCTAGATTTTACATCTAAATGTTCACTCACACTTCATGATTGTACACATTAGCTGGGAAAACTTAGTAACCAAATTATCTTTTTTGGGGGGTGGGCACTGGGGATTGAACTCATGACCTCACACTTGCCAGGCAGGCACTTAGGCCACTAAGCTAAACTCACAGCCCTTGTCTTTTTGAGACAGGGTCTCACTATGCCGTTCAGGCTGGCCATGAGCTCACTTTGTAGCCCAGGCTGGTCTCAAACTCACAATGATCCTCCTGTGTCAGCCTACTGAGTGCTGGGATTACAGGCGTGAGCCACCACGCCCTGCCAAATTATTTGAAATGTTTTTAAATAATTGACCACACACATCAACATTCCCTAAATTTAACCTAAATCCTCTGAAATTTTTCTAACCTGTCTCAAATTCAGATTTCTATGATATCTGCAGAAATCAGGTCTCTGGCATCAGAATGATTCTTTCGTTTTTTTCCTTTTTTTTTTCTTTTTTCTTTTCTTTTCTTCTTCTTCCTACATAGTCCAGACTGGGCTTTAACTCATGCTAATCCTCCTGCTTCAGCCTCCCCTAGTGCTGTGACTACAGACCTGAGCCACCTTGCCTGACCTTCTTCCTTTCTTTTTCTTTTGTAAGCAATAAAAGGTCATTGTTTTTCTGGAACAAAGCAATAAAGAAGGATTCTGGGAAGAAAGAGAGAGAAATCTGGATCATTTGGGCTAGAGCAGTGTCCCTACTCTGCCAGATACACATATGTTAACACTGACCTCATCAAGAAGACATATTTCTTCATCTATTTTCAAGTAGCTTCTTCAAAACCATGAGCCAGAATTTCATTAGCCAAATGCAACAATGTTCCCTTTATGAAAGCACAAAGGCATGTCTGTAGATACTTAATGGTCCGGTGGTTGAGAAAGAAAGCTTCAATGTGAAAACATCATTCACTAAATGTGTAATAAAGCGGTGATGTTTGTTAAAATAGAAAGAACTGACAGGTCATTGTACCCTAGAGGAAATTCAGCCTTTATTCTCTGAAATATTCTGATCACTTTTAGTCCTAAAATATGTTGGAATTTTAACAGGACAGCCCACATGCTAGAAGTCAAGGACGTTTAAAAGTTGGCCATGAGCAAGAGCTGTAACAGTCTGATACAGTCACATTCAGTGTGTCCTTGGACCAGGCTCACGGGCTTCCTAGGATTTTGCACTGAGAGGAGCAGGCATCTACAGTGCAGGAGTACTCTGGTTTCAGAGCCCGCCTGCAGGACTGAGGGTCTGACAGCAGTTGCCTGCCGTGATCTCTGTTTCAGAGCTACTGACTTTCCATTCTCCATCACCTCTTCCTAGACTTAACACAAAGTTTTTTTTTCCTTTAATCTTATCCATGCCTTATTACATCGATTTCAGTGTCTGAAATAATCTGAGGTGTAAGAAAGATCAAACAAGCTAAAGTGCTTTCCTTTCCAGGAAGTCTTCGGTTGAGTTTTTGCTAGTTTCATACTCACCACAATTCCCAATTTCTCTTGCATTTTAGAAAGGCTTATTGACACTTCAAAGTTCTTCTCCCAGGTCTTCCTTCCATAATTTAATAAATCCAGCTCATGGTGAGGACTTCTTCTTTTGGAATCTGGAGTCTTTTTGTTTCTGTTATTTATGTAATATGTTCCAATGCCACGCCTGCATTTTTGCCTTTAATATTTTTCCTCTCAACTAGATTATAAGTTTCCTGAAGGTACCAATTACATATCGTACATTGTATCTTTTTTTTGTGTGTGTGGTACTGGGAATTGCACTCAAGGCCTTTACACTAACCTACATCCCCCTAGTTTGTTTTTGATTTGTTTTGTTTTTCAAAATCTTGTTAAATTGCCCAGGCTGGCTCAAACTTTTGATGTTCCTGCCTTGGCCTCCCAGGGTGTTGACATTTCATGCACCATGCCTGCCTGTATATTATATCTTTTTAAATGGCATTGAACGCTATTGATTGATAAAGTACGTTGACACGTAAAAAATATAGCTAAAATATGCACTACTGACTAATGTGTTGGCCACGTTTTCACTGTCATCAAGGTTTCCCTCTACATTTTTGCAGCTGTTGTGAGCCCTCGCCCCTACGCTTCACACCAACAGAAAGGACCAGCCAGTCCTCTGAATCGCAACACAATTTCAGTCACTTGGAGGGGTAGCACATCTCAGGAGCTGTGCTCAGGTCATCTCCACTAGAAAAGGACCTACAACTCCTCCCTCTTTACGTAGACCCCTGGCCCACTCGAGTGGAATTCAGTAAGAACAGAGAATAAGCACTCTGTGGAGAAAAGAAAAATAATCAGATGAAGGAGGCTTTATGCAGTGCAGGAAACAGATTCACAGGCCCATGAGGAACAATCAGTACATTGAATGGATTCCTTACCCCTCCAAGGCGCAGCGGACGGACTCAATACAAGCCCTCTGGAAGGCAACCTGAAGGGGCTGTTCTTTGTGGCTGGTCGGACTGATGTCTGCAGTTTCAGGATTTGGTTCCCCAGGTAAGACATCCCCAGAGGGGAAAATAAAAAATCATGTAGCTTTACAGTAAATGATCCCTCAACCAGCTTGCTTTTTCGTTACACATCTCAAACTTGAAACAAAACTTAACCCTGGAGAAAACACACTCACATTCTTTTGGGGGGATGGCATGGGATAGGTTTTTTGTTTTTTGTAAATAGCTAAACAGTAACAGGGAATTAAGCCAGCTATGTAACTTGCTGATGTTTGGGGAATAGTATTCCATCAATCTACAATCTGCAAAGAAAATAATAGGTAACTAAGTAAAGATACACTACCACTAGGTCCTAAGATGCTATATTTTCAGGGCTGGCTGCAAATATCAGTTAGCTGTAATTGTATCTTGAAAATCTTTCACAGTAGTAATGCTAGCTCTCTGGAAAGCTAAGAAAGGAAGGCAGCTAGTTAGAGCCCAATCTGGACAAGTTAGTGACTCAGCGAGAACCTGCCCCTGAGGATGCAGCTCAGCTCAGTCCTTAGTGCAGTACCTCCAAAACAAAACAACAAAACCCCAAACATTCATATGTCAAAGACTAGAAGAGGAAAGATATTTTCCTCTCTGACAAGAGAAGGATTGCATGATCCAATCTGCACCCCGCAAAAAAGTCATGAAATGCAATCTATCGTCTTCTTCACATTGCTCTACAAAACAATAGATTTATGTGTCCAATCTGATGTGAAAATAAGCCTGTTCTGAAAAGTTTCATCAAAAACCTCATTGTAATTGCTATTTTCATAATTAGCAACCTCTTCATCTTACAATGACAGCAGAGCATCCCTCATCAATTACTAGGAAATAGTCATCACATCAAGATACAAAGTAGAAATATAAGATTGATAATTTTTTAAAAATTGTAATCTAGCTGTCTAATAAAATAAATTATTTGCAGGTACGTCCAGGGAATTAAAGGAACTAAAAATCAGAAGTGTTCCAACTTTTTAAACGTTTAGAATGATATATGTTTTCAAAGTAATTTGACTTTTAAAATTATCCAAGCTTCCATACATTACTTTTCAAAAAGTTGTATTTTAAGTTAATTTTAAGGTTGAACAGGTTTTTCTATTCACAGAGTATTGCTGGGCATCCTTGGCAAAACTAATGCTCTAACTCTCCTATTCCAAGTTTACAAAACTTGCACTTCTAACCTGGCCATGGTGGCACATGCCTATAATCTCAGCAGTCTGAGAAGCTGAGGCAGGAAGATTGCAAGTTTGTGCCTAGCCTGATAATTTAGCAGTTCAGTGAGAACCTATCTCAAAATAAAAAATCAGTCAATTGGAGCCAAGCTGCACTGTGTGCATCTCTCCCAGATATTCTACAGCTGAGAAAACAGGCTTTAACATAAGATACACCAACACTCCAGCCTATCACAGTAAGTCCCAATAATTCATCCTGCTATGGTAGCAATGACTCACCCAGAGCTCTTTTTGAGGGAGGGAACTGGCAACAGTAGGGGGGAATAATCTAACCTTGGCTTATCAGAGAATTGTTAAGACTAGTTTATAAAATAGCAGCATATTTCATCAGTGTGACATTCTATATTTGGAGGAATCTTTGAAGTTATTTAGAAGGCAGAGCGGGTGTAGGTTAGCAATCATCCATCGATTAAATATTTATTGAGTACTAACTTGTGCCCAACACTATTGTAGGTACTGAGGATGAAGCAGAGGAAGGAGAGCAGTTTGGTCCCTGGCTGGACAGGCCCCTCCACACTACCACATCCAACACAGAAGCGAGCCTGCTGTTAGACGACAATTAGATACAGTCACCACTCCAGGGAAGTAACCACACACCATGGAGTAGTGTTCTGCCATAAAGAAGAATGAACTTGAGGTTTTTGTAGGAAAATGGGTGCACACTGAGACCACAATGTTAAGTGAAGTAAACCAGACATACAAGTTTAAATATTACATGGTTTCGCTTATCTGAGAAATTCAAAATTAAAGAGCACAATAAAAGGTAGATAATAGGAACCAGGAAGATAGAGCTTTCTCAAAGGAGAAGGGGATCAAGAGATGGAGGGAGGTGGAAGGGAAGGGGAAGAGAAGAGATGAAAAAAGGATTGAGATGTGTTATGTACATGTGCCAATTCTACACAAGGAATGTGAACATTATGTACTGTCAACATGCCCTAATAAAAAGTAAAAACAAACACAAAAGTCTTAGGCATGTGCTAAATATAGAAAGGCACAGTTTAGTACTACTAAATTTCATGGGTAGCATATCTAACATACATTTAGATATGATACTTTAAAATTTACTCTTATATGTTTAAAGTAACCCAAATTCCATCATTCATGTCATTAATTCTTTAAGAAAGTACACTAACCAGTAACCTGGGACCTGTTGACATATGACGCCTGAATACATTTTTAACATCCCAGACTACTTTGAACATAGAAAATGAGAGCTTAGAAAATTAAAAGAAGACAGACACCCTCCCTCCTGCTATCAGCGATGTTTTGCTTTTTTACTTTAATGATGTTCTTACACAAAGAAAGAAGAACATGAAGGAAAAGAATTGATGGTGTTTCCAATGTTAAGTGATTTAAAACTGTGAATTTTAACCTTTATCATACCCTATTGAAAAATGCGCTATTTTTAGTAACATTTCCTATATTGACCAAACTGGTTAAACCAGTTTTTTTCCCTATTCAAAGTCCAAGTTAGCCAAATCAAAAATGCTTTGTTACTGATCTGAATCCAAATGTTCATCATGAAGTGTGTGACTGAAGTTTGAAAAGACAAAACAAGGCATGTAAGATTTATTGCTGAAAGTAAATTTAAAGTAACTGAGAAACCAGTCTTGTACATTAAAATATAGGGTGCATTCTATTATATAAAAATACCACATCTTTTTATCAATTCCTCAGTCAGTGGGTATTTGGGTTTCTAAGAATTGGCTATTACACATTGTGCTTCTATAAACATGGGTGCACATATATCGCTGTGTTATGTTTTTAATTCTTCTGGAAAAATACCCACAAGGGGAATAACTGGGTCAAATTCGACCTCTAATCCTAGTTTTCTGAGGAAACTCCACACTGAGTTCCACAGTCTACACTCAGATCAACAGTGATAAAGGGTTCCTTTTTCCCCACAGCCCTGCCAGCATTTGTTATTGGATGATTTTTTTTTTATGATAGCCATTTTTTCTGGGGTAAGACAGAATCTCAGTGTTGTTTTAATTTGAATTTCTTGAATGACCAATGATGTTGAACATTTTTTCATATATTTATTTGCCATTTGTATTTCTTCACCTGAGAAGTGTGTATTCATCTCAGATACCCATTTCCAGATTGGGTCTTTGAATTTGGGGGTCCTGATTTTTTAAAATTTTTTACATGTTGTAGATGGAAGTTCTTTGTCTGAGGGACAGTTGGTTAAATTTTTTCCAAATTCATGGTTTTTGTTTTTTGTTTTTGTCTTTTTTGGGAGGGGGTTTTATTTCATACCTGGAATCGAACTCAGGAACTTGCGCTTGCCAGGTACGCGCTTTGCTGCTGAGCTATATCCCTGGCAATTCATGGGTTTTCTATTTACTCTGTTAGTGATTTCTTTTGATGTGCAAAAACTTTTCAACAAGATGAGATCCCATTTGTTGATTCTTTGAAGTCTTTCCCGTGCAGTTTGGTCTTTGTTCATGAACTCTCTGTCTACCCCAAGTCATCAAAATTTCTACATACTTTCTCTTCTAGTTGATTTAGCATTTTTGTTTTAATATTTAGATGGCTGATCCATTTTGACTTTAGTGCATGGTGATAGGCATGGGTCTAGTTTTAGTCTTTAGCATGTGGGAAGCCAGTTTTTTCACAACTATTTATTAAAGAGGCTATCTTTCTTCCAATGAACATGTTTGGCCCCTTTGTCAAATGTAAGATGGTTGTGTGTGTTTGTACTTGTGTCTGCATCTTCTATTCTGTTCCATTGATCCTCAAGTCTGGTTTTTTTTGCCAGTGTCACACTGATTTTATCACAGTAGCTTTGTAGTATAATTTCAGGTCAGGGATTGTGATGTCTCGTGCCTTGCCTTTGTTGTCCAGGATTGTCTTTGCTATTCTAGGTCTCTTCTGGTTCCAGATGAATTTTAAGAATGTTTTCTCTAGATTTGTGAGGTGTGTTAATGGTGTTTTGGTCAGGATTGCATTAAATCTGTATAACAGTTTTGGGAGTTTGGCCATTTTCACAATGTTGGTTCTTCCTATCCATGAGCAGGGAATATTTTTTCATTTCCTGAGATGCTCTTTGATTTCTTTTTTGAGAGTACTATAAATTTCAATGGTTGCATCTTTTATTTCCTTTATTAGATTGATTCCTAAGTATTTCATTTTTTTGGATGTTATCATGAAGAGTGTGGTTTCCCTAATTTCTCTCTCAGTGAGTTTGTTGTTTATGCATAAGAAAGTTATTGACTTTTGAGAATTGACTTTGTATCCAGCTACATTACTGAATTTGGTTATTAAATCTAGAAGTCCTTTGGTGGCTTTTTTGGGGTCTGCTATGTAGAGTATCATGTCACCTGTGAATAATGATAATTTCACTTCTTCCTTTCCTGTCCTTATTCCTTTTGTTTCTCTCTCTTGTCTAATTGCTCTGGTTAGTGTTTCCAGAACTATATTGATTAGGAGTGGTGATAGTGGACATCCTTGTCTTGTTCCTGAATTTAGGTTGAAAGCTTTTGGTTTTTGTGCATGATGTTGCCTATTGGTTTCTCATAGATGGCTGTCTTCATTACTTTTCTCTCATTGCTGAGACAAAATACCTGACACCAAAAATTAATCAAGGAAAGGTTTATTTAGCTCAGTTTGTGGAGGTTTCAGTCCATAGTCAGTTAGCTCCAAGGCAGGGTAACATGGCACAGAGGCAACACTTGCAGGTGGCAGAAGACAGCAAAAGCAGTAAGAGCAGAATGAGTAAGAGCAAGCCTCTTTTCCTCCCTTATTTTGTATGCAGGCCATGTCCTGTCCCTAGAGCAGGTAAAGCACTCACAAAATCTCAGTGTCTTCCTGTTGCACAGGATGAGGATGTTTACAAAGTAAGAGCCTTAGCTCCCTGCTGAATTACTTAGTCAAACTTCTAAACTTCTCAAGTTGACACAATGTGTCAACCATAACAATGGCTTTTATCAGATTGAGGTAAAAGATCATTTTTCTGATTTTCTGTAGGTTCTTTGTCGTGAATGAGTATTGGACTTTATCAAAAACGTTTTCTACATTGAGATGATTGTGTTATTTTTGTCTTTGGCTCTGTTGATATGGTATATTACTTTATTGATTTGCATATGTTGAACCATTCCTGCATTCCTGGGTTGAATCCCACTTAGTCATGGTATATAATCTTCTTGATGATTTGCTGCATTCGGTTTGCCAGCATTTTATTGAGGATTTTTGCATCTATTTTCATTAGGGAGATTGGCCTGTAATTCTTCTTTCTGGTCGAGTCTTTCTCTGGTTTCATTATCAGGGTAATACTTCCCTCCAGGAAAGAATTAGGGAGAATTGTTTCCTTTTCAATTTCATTAAAGTGTTTGAGGAATATTGGTGTTAAGTCTATAAATTTCTTGTAGAATTTAGCTGTGAATCCATCAGAACCTGGGCTTTTCTTTGTTGGTAATTTTTTTGTTATATTTTTCAATTTTATTAACTGATATTGGGTTATTCAGAATTTTTATATCTTCTTGATCTAGCTTTGGTAATTCAGATGTCTCTAGGAATCCTTTTCTTCTGTGTTTTCCACCTTATGAAGGTAAAGATTTTCAAAGTAGATATTGATGATCTTCTGAATTTCCACAGGCTCTGTAGTGATTTCATCCTTTCAATTCCTTATTGCATGAATTTGAGTTTTTTCTTTCTTTTCTTCATTTTTTTTGATATGTTTGGCTAGGGGCTTATCAATTTTATTTATTCTTTAAAAGAACCAACTCTTTGATTCATTAACTTTTTTGCATTGTTCTCTTACTCTTAATTGCATTAATTTCTGCTCTGATCTTTATAATTTCCTCTCTTCTTCAGGCTTTGGGCTTAACTTGCTCATCTTTTTCTAGTAGCTTGAGGTGTAGCATTAGGTAATTTGTGTTCATTGCATTTTCCTGATGTGTGAATTCTCCACTATAAATGTCCCTCTGAAGACTGCTTTCATCATGTTCCATAGGTTTCTGTAAGTTATATTTGCATTTTCATTTGATTGTAGATATTGTTTAATTTATTTAATTTCATCTGTGACTGGTTGTTCAGGAGAGTGTTATTTAATTTCCACGTGTTTATGGCGTTTTAGTGGTTTCTTTTGTCATTAATTTCCAATTTGATTGCACTATGGTCCCATAATATTCATGGGGTAAGTTCAATTCCTTTGCATTTGCTTAAGCATGTTCTATGGGCTAGAATATGGTCTATTTTAGAGAACATCCCATGTGCAGCTGAGAAGAATGTGTATTCTGATGTTGTTGGGTGGAACACTCTGTAAACATCCAGTAAGTCCATTTCTTCACAAGTTAGGATCAGTTATGCTATTTCTTTGTTGATTCTTTGTCCAGTTGACCTAACTCTTTGTAACAATGGAGTGTTAAAGTCCCCCATTTCAATTGTGCTAATGGTTATTTGATTTTTCATGTCTGTTAATATTTGTCTTATATAGTTGAGTGCTCCCATATTTGGTGCATATATATTTATGATTGTTATTTCTTCCTCTTGAATTTTTCCTGTAACAAGTATGTAGTGACCTTCTTTATCTCTTTTGATTATTCTTGGTTTGAAATTCACATTGTCTGCAAACAGAATAACTACCCTGCTTTTTTCTGGGTTCTCACTGCATATTGTTTTCCATCCTTTGACTTTCAACCTTTGAATTTTATTTTGAGTTAAATGTGTTTCTTGTATACAGAATATTGTTGTTTCTTGATCCTCTCTACCAGTCACTTTCTTTTGATTGGTGAATTGAGGCCATTTACTTTAACAGTTATAACTGATATGTACTGGCTTATCTTTGTCATGTTATCTTCCTGCTGTTGGTTCCCTACTTTTCTCCTCTGTTTAATTGCTTGGTGGTTTTAGCCGGGCGTGGTGGCTCACACCTGTAATCCCAGCACTCGGGAGGCTGAGACAGACGGATCGTTGTGAGTTCGAGACCAGCCTGGGCTACAAAGTGAGCTCAAGGCCAGCCTGAATGGCATAGTGAGACTCTGTCTCAAAAACACCAGGGCTGGGGATCTAGCTCAGCGGCCTATGTGCCTGCCTGGCAAGCGCAAGGTCGTGAGTTCAATCCCCAGTGCCACACACACAGACAAAAAAAAAATTGCTTGGTGGTTTCTTTCTGTTGCTGTTCTTGGAATTGTGATCTTTTTTGTATCTTTCTAGAATATCTTTCAGTACTCTTTGTAGGTTAGGTTTGGTGGTCATGAATTTCTTCAGTTCTTTGTCATGGAAATATCTTATTTCTCCATTAATTTTGAAAGGTAGTTTTGCAGGGTACATCAATCTGGGTTGGAAGTTGTTTTCTTTCAGGAATTGAAATACTTCACTCCAAGCTCTTTTTACTTGATGGTTTGTGTTGAGAAGTCTGCCATGATTCTGATAGGCTTTCCTTTATGGGTGATCTGTTTTTTTTTTCGCTAACAGTTGTTAATATTCTGCTCTTGGGCTGAATTTCTGGGATCTTGATTATTATATGTCTGGTTGTAGACTTATTTTGGTTATGGATAATTGGAGTTCTATATGCCTCACTTATCTGTGTGTCATATTCTTTTCCATACTTGGAAAATTTCCCACCATTACTCCTGCGAATAGCCTTTTTATGTCTTTTGTGTTGATTCCTGCTTTTTTTTGTTGTTGACACTTATCTGTCTTATATTGTTTGTCTTTGTATCATCTTGCAACTGTTGAATTGTTATTTCCTGGTTCCTTGTTATTTTTAAGAGATCTTTACTTTTGTAATCACTAGCTGAAATCCTGTCTTCAAAGTCTGAAGCAGTTTTGCCAACTTTTGATGGAATTTTAATTTCTATATCTCTTTGAATCTGTTCCATGCTTCTATTTCTTTCTTATATTGTTCATTCAAGGTTTCCATCATTTTCCTATTCACCTGTGTTTTTAATCTGTGTCTTCTTTAGACATGCTCATTCTTTCATTATGGTTGTCATTCTTTTTTTACCTGAGAGATTATTTCTGTTCTGATTTCCTTTACTGCCTCATGGAGTTGTTTCTTTACTTCAGTTGCTAATATTTCAGAAATTTCAGATGTGTGACTTCCAATTTATTCTTTGTTGATGTCTCCTGGATTTGTTCTGGGTGGGCTAGAGGCCTGAGATTGCATTTGACTCCTTTGTCTTGGCATTTTCTATTTTGAAAATTTTTTATTTTGTTTTTTCTCATGATCCTTGTAAGTTTTGGTGGTAGGTAGCAATATCACTAGTATCAAGTCCTCTCTAGGAAAAGTCTGCTTTTCAGGGATATCTTTCTGTGTGTAGGAGAGTCTTGGTTTGTGTCTATCCCAAGATCCTACCTTCCCAATTAATTGAGAGTGGAACATTGGTTTCTATTTCGCTTAGTCTCCAGTGTTTCGCTGTAGGGCTGTGGTGAGGTTGTTACCCCAGAGCTTCTCAATATTGCTACACAAAGGAGAACCATTGATTACAACAGATTTAACATCCTTGCTACAGTAGTACAATTAGCAATAATGATAGCATCAAGCACAACTTAGAAATTGACAGACTGTGGTTACTATTGATTTTGTACACTAGACCAGAGGAGCAAAGTCTAGCTTATAACAGAGCCAAACATAAATTAGGGGTTTGTATGCAAAGTGTTTACTTTTGTTAGAGTGGATTTATTATGGTTTCATATGGAGGAGCCAGTTGCCACGTCCCAGGCAATTCCTGCGCTGACTGTCCGTCCCGCAGTGTAGGTGAATGGGTCAGGCACCTGGGTTCCTCTGGACCGAGGTTCCCA
>RJWT010013482.1:0-21729 GCA_004365215.1 Cuniculus paca | reverse complement strand
TAAGGCTGGGTCATGTACCCCAGGACCCCAGAAGGGCTTCCCACAAGGCGCATCTCCAGCATCCTGGGGTTTGTGTTTGGTACAGTCCTGCCCTCGCCCCTCAGGAGCCCCAGTTTTTCCCTCTGGAGGCCATTTGGGGGCCACTTCTGCAGGTCCTGATCTCTCCCAAGTCATCCCCAGTCGTCCAGTCCCTGGATGCTGGGTCCCTTTGCAAGATGCCCATAGAAGGCTGGGGGTGGCTCTAGTGGGTGACCCTGGGCGCACCTCTGTCCTCAGGGTCTAGGACCCATGGCCCCAAGAGCCCAAGCAGGCACCATGCTGGCCCAAGGGTGCAGGGCCTGGAGAGCAAGCTCATGCTGAGGGAGTACCCTGCACGAGCAAGGCCACGTCTTGTGGCCAGGCCATGTGGCAGAACCCAGAGCCAGGGCAGGGGTGGCCCAAGCCCTGAGGACACCTCTGGTCTCGAGGGCACTGCAGAAAGGCTTAGCATCAGGAGAGCCTACAGTAGGTCACATGTCTCCGGGGGAAGAGAGGCATTGTCATTCTAGAACTCGCTCGGGACTGCTTTGGGCAGGAATGGCTGTCCCCTGGGGGAGCTCTCCACGAGCCTAGTTGACACTGGGGCTTCCTCTCACCAGCAGCACAGATGCACTTGTGGGGACACAGGCTGCATGAGGACTCAGTGCTGGATGCCTGGTCTGAATGTGACCTCTGATGGGGGAACCCGTGCCAGGGCCCCATCCCCGTGGTGGTGCCTGGTGCAGGGGCTGCCTCGAGGGTTGTGTGTCCTGGTGGAGGGTCACCAGGCTGGCTGCTGGGCCTGGCATGCATGTCAGCCTGGGCAGGGCCAAGAGTAGGAGACAAGAGGCCTTTGATGGCCTAGGACAGAATGTCCCCAGGGGCCTCAGATCAACACCCCACCCCAGGGCCCAGAGAGGAGGAAAAGACTGTCGCTTCCAGGCACTGCTGGGCTGCAGGGCCAGCTGCCCTGATAGAGGACCACCCAGTGGTCACAGGGAGCAGCTGGTGTGTATCAGAGCTCAGTGTCAAGGGGTTGGACCCACCCTGACATCGCGTGACCACTGAGCCCCTCTGCCCTATCACAGATGGTTCTAGGGGCACATGTTGCACTGGGAGGCCTGGCGCCCCCATGGCCATGGGCCCAAGCATGAGGTCTCCACGGGGCCTGTTTTTACCCTGGGGGGCCTTCCCTTCATCCCGGCTTTTTTCCTGGCCAGGCCATGGGGTGTCTGGTGAGAATGTCCCAGGTCTTCAGGACACGAGTGAATCCTCCAGCTGCTGGTGAACATGCAGGGCTGCTGGGGACTGTGTGGTATCATCTTTATGTCTGGTCCCCAGCCCAGACACTTGGGGCCCATTGTGTCATTGTGCACCCCACTGGTTTGTCCTTGGGTTGCTGCATGGCCTCATGGAACCCAGCATTTATCCAGCCACAGTTGGAGAACATGTAGGTTGTTTTCAGGCTTGATACGAGTACAATCAGGACAGCATTCTTGTGTGGGTTTATCTGAGTGCTTCAGCTTTGCCTTGAGTAAGAACCCAGGGATGGGGCTGTAGGGTCCTCCGCAGCGCCCGGGGACGGAGCATGCAGGCTCTACCTCCTTGGCTTGAGTCCGGCAGTTCTTTGACGGTTCTGGCCACCCCGTGTCACAGGTGTGCTGCCTCTTTACTTGTGCCTCTGCCCTCTTGTACGGCTCCTTGGGAGAGGTGAATGTCCAAAACTGTCTGTTGTTCATTCCAAGTTTTTTTTTTTTAACTATTGAGTATTAAAGAGTTCTTTGTGTATTTTAGATACAAGTTTTATTTTTTTAATCAGGTCTGTGTTCTGCAAATACTTTCTCCCAATCTGTGACTTGCCTTTTCTTCCTCTTAATGTCATTTAAACAGCATAATTTGAAAATTTCGGCAGTCCAATTCATCCGTCTTTTTTCATATTGAGGCATTTGATGTCATTCCTAAGAAATCTCTGCCTAACTCAAGGGCATGAAGGTTTTCTCCTAGGCGTCCTTCCACAAGCTGGTGTTGGGACTGGGACCTGTGCTGCAAGCCAGGCGGGGTGTGGAGAGAGTGTGGGGGCGTGTGTGTGTGCAGGGACCCCAGCTGTCCTGCTGTTTGCTGAGGCACCCTTTCTCTTCACCTCCCCTCTGCACCTTTGAAGATCAGCAGGCTGCCCAGTGCAGCGGCCGCTGGACTGTGGGCCTCGACGGTGCTGTCCTGTCACCACGGCTTTGCCGCACCTCTGAGACTCCCATAAGCCCATCCTTTGGCTCTAGTCCTGAATGCAAGTCACTGGCTGTGCTAAGCCCTCTGCCTGCGGCTGGCTGTACAAACCCTTGCTGGGGTTGTGCGCAGCTGAAGGCCTGAGTGAGCCCGGGGTGGCCCTGGGAAGGGGACCCCAAGGACTCCAATGCCCCAGTGCCGTGCAGAGCTTCTACAGACTGAGCCTCACCCACATCACCTGATGTGGAAACACTGAAAACTTGTCAGTGCGGATTAGCCGGGGTGGGTCCAATCCCAGTAGAGAACCCTTTTAAGATAAAGAACAACTTCAGTTTTTTTTAAATTGCCTGTGACCTCCAGGAGGGGTCTGTGTGACCCTGGGATGTGGTAGATGACCTGCGGTGGCCAGGTGTTCACATGTGCCAGGGGCCCCTGCTCAGGCTGCTGCAGCTTCAAGTGTCCCTGGTCCAGGGAGGGGCCTGGGGTGCAGGTGGTGATCGGGGGAGGGAGCCCTTCCTGTTTCTGCCCTTTGGTCACCTGACCTCAGACTCCACCAGCAGCCCCAGCACGTGCCTGGGCTCTTTTGGCACCCTAGCCCAGTTGTGGTGACTCTGGGAGAGACAGGCTCCTTGTGCACCATTTCCCTCCGTGTTCGAGTGGAGGGCAGTAGTGCCAACCCCCAACAGGACTGTCCTGGTGTCTGGCGGCTCACAAGGTCATGCTTCCTCAAAGCTCTTTCCACACAGTTTGCAGATGCTGGTCACCCATGACCACTGCCTGCTGGGGTCACCATGGAACAAAGCATGGGGCGGGAACTGGCTAGGTTGTGGGTCGGTCCCTAGGCCTCTGCTGTGGGCTTATGGGCCTGCTGCCTACAGGGGGAAGTCCTGCCGCACTATCACCTTCGAGCAGTTCCAGGAGGCCCTTGAAGAGCTGGCTACAAAGCGCTTCAAGGACAAGAGCAAAGAGGAGGCCGTGCACGAGGTGCACCGGCTCATCGAGGGCCGGTCGCCAGTCATCTCGGGGGTCACGGTGAGTGTGTGGGGGGATGGAGTGGGGCCTGGAGGGTAGGATGGGGCCTGGCTGTGTTCACTGTCCCTACCCCGGGAAGGCCTCAGCCAGGTGGTCCCTGGAGGCCAGGCCTGCATGAACAGTGAGCAGCATGGGCAGAGGTGCTGGCCCACATGCTCGAGGCTGACGTGGGCCAGGAGAGGCGGACTCTGCTCTGGATGTGCAGCCAAGGAGGCTCACTCCTCATTCACTCTCCCCCTGTCCTGGGGCAGGTGGCAGGACCCCAACTCAACAACGGGCTTATGGTGACACTGCCTCCCCTCTTGCAGAAAGCCGTGTCCTCACCCACCGTGTCGCGGCTCACAGACACAACCAAGTTCACGGGCTCCCACAAGGAGCGCTTCGACCCATCCGGCAAGGGCAAGGGCAAGGCTGGCCGCGTGGACCTGGTGGATGAGTCGGGTTATGTGCCTGGCTACAAGCACGCAGGCACCTATGACCAGAAGGTACAGGGGGCCAAGTAGCCTGCACTGATGCTGCGGACACTGCAGGTGCCAGCTGAAAACTCACATCCATCACACTTCATTACATTCCTGTGCTCAGCAAGCAGAACTCAGAGGAAGCTGAGGCAACTGGGGCTGATACCCAGGCCTCCCACTGGAGCACCCCACACCTCTCAGACCTGACCCTTCCTTACGCGTCTGAAGTTTGCAAACCATTCCCCAGGATCTTGCCACGCTGACCACCTGGTGTGCAGGCAAAAGGGGTTGTGCGAGCTGGCTGAATATGGGACATGTGGGCAGAGCCTGTCAGAGGCCACGAGGACCCAAGCAGGCAGACACTGTCCAGGAGCCTCTAGGGCTGCAGGAGCTGGTGAGCTAACCAACAGCACAGATCAGACTGGGCCCATGTCTGGCGCCACAGAGCCCGCTGTGCTTCCTGAACAGGGGGCTCAGCCAGGTCTCCTGGTGGCCACGGCAGCAGACCACATGGGCACATGCTTGTGTGTGTGCCCATGGGCCAGGTTCGTTCTGAGGGACAAGGGAAGGCTCTTTGGCTGACCAGGACGGTTTTCTGTTTGTTTTTCTAAGACAGGGACAAGAAATGGTGACTGCATGCCTATTCTCAGAGCTGTCAGGGAGATTCAGAATGTCTAGCTGCTGGGACCTCTCTGCTCATCCCCGATTCCCCTGGTGGGAAGACACATGCTGCTGAGTCACTCGGCGCAGGGTGGGCAGAGCTGCTCCTGCTGTAGCCTGTGCTGCTGCCTACTGAGCTCACTGGCCCTCCTCAGCCACTACCTGGGCCCGCTGGAAGTCAAAGTCCCCGGCCTGTTTCACACCCCCTACAGGGCAGCATGCCAAGCAGCAGGACCAGCCCAGGGAAGACACCTGTGCCCACTCAGCTGCCCTGCCCAGCTCACCCACCCTGCAAGGGCAACACATGCAGCCTGCCTTCACTGCACCTCCATGATGGCCAAGTGGTCCTCTATCCCAAGGAGGCCATGGTATGGGCCACCCACAGTCAGAGTGACCTGTGGTGCTATGGCCCTGAAGAGGGCCCACATGGCCTCTAAATGCCTTCTAGGAGTTGGTCTGCCCTCAGTCAGTCTCATTTCACCCAGGGCAGGTGGCAGCTCAAGGTAGGCACCATCTTCCTGGACATGGGCCTGCCCCACAGCACAGGTGGCAGCAGGTCCTTCCTTACTGCCACAGCAAGTGACATGCCTTCCTGGCCCAAGTGCTCTTGGCCACAAGGGCAGCTCTGCAGAAGGCTGCCTACCATCCCACTGAGCAAAGCAGGATCCCGAGGGCACAAGACCCCTCCAGAAAGGGGCTATCTGGAAAGGGAGTGGCCCTGCTGGCAGATAGCTTCCCTTGGGGGCAGGAGTTCATGGGGGCACAGGGGACCGAGGAGTCATGGCTCTGAGGCAGATGCCAGCTTCCTGGGCTGGGGAAAGACAGGTGGGCCACAGACCCCAGGCTGTGTTCCTCACTGACCCAGGCTGGGTTCCTGTGTAAAAGCTAGAGGCAAAAGTAATGCTTGGGAAACATTTGAGACAACTCTGAAGGTGCAGTGTTTAATCTCACAACCACCAAAGCCCTTGTGTTCAAATGCCAGGGACCTTCATTAGTGGTCACTAACAGGACCCCAATCCACTTCATCCCACCCCACCCCTGATATCTCCTGCCCTCTCTGACACCGTGGTCCACAAAAGGCCCCACCGTGGCAATTGCTCTTGGTCTGAGGCTGCTATTCTCCCTTTCTTCTGCCCGTCCACAGCCCAGTTCCCTCCGACATGGCTGGGCCACACAGACCTGACCTGAATCCAGCAGAACCTCAGCGCCTAGAGCTGGGCTAGTGTGCTTGGGTCAGGGGGGTGCTGGGCGCCCCATGTGGTGCAGCAGGTAAGGATACACCTGGAAGCAAGGCACAGAACCAAGGTGTGGGGGCACCAACCTGTCTCCTGCTCAGTGAGTCATCACCAGGCGAGAGTAATCGCTATGTAAGGACCCAGACCACATCAAGGACTGCCGCCTGGGAGAACAGTAGAAAGGTGGATCTAAGCAAAAGAAGCAACACGACTGCCCATCCTGGGGGTGCCCACCAGCCTCATGGGAGGAGGTCCCATCAGACTGGTCACCTGGTCCTGTGATCAGCACCTCATAATGCCCTCTGCCCAGAGCTGCATGGAGAAGCTGAGTGGCTGGTCCCATCTCAGGCACCTGAGGTGAACTCCTTGGCAGGAAAGGACCCTTTGTTTCTAGAGAATTTCCAGAATGTATTTCTCTTAGTTTTATGATGAAAATCGAGTTGCTCTGCCTTGGTGACCCTCCCTGTCCTGGCCCAGAGCCCCAGAGTGCCTTTGGGGTCTGGAAGGAGAGCCCCCAGTCCAGGCTCTCATCACATGGCAGTCAGGTGCATCAGGTGCATGTGTCAGTCTCCCTGTGTCCCTTCCCTGTCCCCACCAGGCCCCAAGGTTTCCTCAGACACGTGTGGGTGAGGACAGCATCCTTCTCCAGTTGGTTTCAAAGCATAGCTTTGAAAACACATACTCCATCTCCATCATTTAGCAAGAAAGTGGCAGTAAAAAGTTGTGAAGACTTAGTGGTCACCATACTGTCAGTTTAAATTGTAGAATTCATCATGGCATCTGTGCGTATCTGCTGAACACAACATCTGGACTCCAACTCCACTACACAAAACATGCATTTTCCTCAGTCCGTAAATATTTCCAACACACAGGGAGTGTGTGTGTGTCGCATGTTTATGTCATACCAATCAGCTTCTACTAACATGGTTCAATACAGTTAAATGTCTCTCTACAAGAGAAACTGCATAGCATGCAACCCAAGACACAAACGTGCTCCACCAGGAGGTGTCACGCAGCAGCAGAGACAGGTTCAGGGAGAATCTGGCCCTCAAGAGACAGACAGGTTCTGTCATGAGTTGACGCCTCAGAGCAGGGACAGTTCTGCAGGGCAGACATCCAGGAGACGGACAGATTATGGGGCTTGGGGGAGAATGTAGACGGTGTCCAAGTGTCAGGGAAGGAGGAGGTTGGAGAGTGTTGGAGAATATTGATCCCAGCAGAATATTTATTAACGCTATAGTATAAGCAACTAGTTAGTGGTCAATAACTGTTAGCTTTACGAAAAGCAAAGCTCAAATTACATGTTTAAAATATAGCAAAAATATATATTTATACTGGAGTATTTTTACACCTTTTAATATCCTTAGTCTTCTGTTTAAGGCAGGGGAGAGCCACACAGATACAGGTGAGTCTGGAAAGGCATGTGTAGTGGTTCCATTTGCATTTCCTGCCCCCTGCCGCCTGCCCCTGCCTGTCTGCTGCCTAGCCCTGATCCCAGTGGCTGATGGGTTGGGGTGAGCATGGACTGCTCACTCCTCCCACCCTTAGTAGCCCTGGGCTGCTAGAGCTGCCACCTGTTTTTATGAATAAAGTTTTATTGGCACATGGCCACAGCCATGGGTTTACCATGTCCATGGCTGCTTTGGCACTGTGACTGGAACAGGGAGGGGCTGAGACAGATGCTGTGGCCCAGACACCAACAGTATGTGCCATCTGCCTCTTTACACAGAAAACGTGCCTGCCCATCTGGCTCACTTCCTCCCACAGAATCATACATGAGCTGGCTGCTCGCTGGCCCTGTAGCACATACCACATGGGACACCCTGTCATCTGTTCAATGCAAGGGTGACAATTCAGCCATACTGTGAAGTTACTACTAAGGCTACACTGTCTTTCAAACACTGAACCCCAACGACTTTCCTCCTCTGACTTACTACTGAGCACTCTGAACTCCAGTGGTTCAGGGGTGTGGCCTTGCTCATGGGCATGTGACGGAGTCATGACAGGCATTTTGAGATGCTTAAGTTAACTCGCTCACTCTTCTAGACCTCTTAAAAACTAAGCCAAGCCAAACAACAAAGGAAACTTGCACAATTTAAACTTGAAAGGGATAATATACTACTAGTTTGTACTAAGTTTTTTCAAGAAAGGGAAACGAATTTATATATATAAGCAGTATATTTTTACACTATTTTATTAATGTTGGGAATACTGAGAGCATCACTTTAGCAGTGTGTTGGGTAATGTCGATGTACCGGGTGTTCCGACTCAGAAAGGCACTTCTGCAGATGTCCAAACCACACTCACCAGGAACATCTCTAGGGTCCAATGGCTCCACTGTCCCTCCTGCAGAGCTTGAGGCATTGTGTCACCTGTTGGATTTGCTGTCATGGCCTGGCTTGTAAACCATTAGTGAAACTGTTTGCATATCGCTCCTTGTGTGTTTGCTGTTAACATTGTGTGTCAAATTGGTAAAGTGATGAATAAAGATGTTAAAACGTGGATTTCTCCGTTTTCCTCAAAGTGCAGGTACACAAAGCGTGTGCAGCAGTCATCACTTCGGGCAACTAGACCTTGTCACCCACAGGCACACCACGTAAACAACACAGGACCCCCACAAGGGATGGCAGGAGGGAGGTCTGCACTGGAGCTCAAGAACAAGAGCCTCAGGTCACCTGCACCCCAGGGAGCTGCTGGCTGTCTGGCTTAGGAGCACTGCTGACCTGACCTCAGGAGGGGCTGGTGGACAGCCCTCTGTCAGGTTCAGTTCCAGCACAGCCCTAGGGAGGGGTCAGATTCAAGGGCAGGATCATTCATGAACTGTGTGCCACAGCACCACAGCAGCCCAAAGACAAGTATACATCATCAGCAGGCTGCCAAAAAACAAACAAACAAACAAAAAAGCCAATCTGAATACCAGCCAGAGGAAGTTGTTTTCCAAAAGAAGATAAAGGCATTTTTAGGCAATGAAAGGAGAATGTGCCACCAGTAGACGTTGAAAGAAATTCCAAATACAGACAGAAAGTGATCACAAATAGAATGTTTTGAGTTGTGAAGAGCAAAGAAACTGAACGAACAGTGACTACATAAATACTTTCTGTGAGATTAAATATATTTCATTAAGACACTCAGAAGTAATCAATCGTATATAAGCCTGAAGGAATGAAGGGAGCCAAGTGCTCACAGCTCCTGCATTAGCTCAGGGGTGGCAAAGTGCTGCCAAGATGAGTTAGGCACACAGCAGTGAGAGACGAGGTGGGGGCAGCAGCCAGGCGAGCACAGGTGAAAACGCTCCAGATGCGAGACAGCCTGAATCCAACGGCCCTGAATCAGAGAAGACGGAGCAGGACAGCAGCACACGTGACATGGCAGACTTACACAAAGTTCCGCTCACTGTCCTGGCTGACCGCGTAAGAGAAAGACGCACAGAACAGGAACAGTAATAACACATGTACTTTTTAATCAAGCAAATATATTAGTAATTTCAACATGACTAAAAAGAGAAAGCAGAAATTGAAAAGGAAGTGGGGAGAAAGGTTTTTCTTGATACAGATAAACGTAGCAGACTTACGGGGACACTGACCACTAACAAAGTTCAAGCACCCACTATCAGAGTGGCAGAGGTGATGAGAGCAGGTGCTGGGGTCTGTTTTCCAGCGGTTTACTGGCAGGTAATGCCCACGACCCACACCAGCAGGGACTTGAGGGAGGGCAGGGAAGCCACCTTCTAGAGGAAGTGCGGATGAAGCTGGACACGGGCCAGGCCTGCCTGGCATGAGCCACGGCACAGCAGCTACTGTTGCCTTCCTATACTCCCTGAAGGAAAGCAAGTGTACTCAGGGGATACAACTTTAAGTGCGAAAGCTATTAAAATGCCATTAAAAGAGATCTGTCAAAAACATTTTGAAAATTAAGACTATATAAACCAATTCCTAGAGATCAGAACTTGCAAAACCTCAAGAAATGGAACACCTGCACAGTCCTGTGACTTAGGCAAATATTGCCAATCACAGTGAGAAGCCTCAACCTGCAGCAGCCAGACACAAAACTTACTCTCATTTACGTAAGGTCTTTTCCAAAAGAAGAAGCTGCAGTTTTCTGAGCTTGAAGTGTAACTGCCATGGTCCCTGGGGCAGGGCTGCTGTCACAGTGACCCTAGTTCTCTTCTGCCCTGTGCCGCAGATGCCCTCTCTTGCTTTCTATAACTGTTGCTCAGGACCAGCCACATGGCCCCAGCCTGACTCAGGGAAGCCAGAAAGTCTAAGAACAGGCACTGCCCTTCCTAAACAACTCATTATGCTACCTTAGAAACCTCCCCACAAAGAGTCCAGGCACAGATGGCATCACCAGCAAGCACCACCAAATATCAAATGGTGGGTGGTTCAAAAAAAGGCTCCTGGTGAGCAAGAGGTGTGTACCCCCTCTGGCTCACTTTATGACATGGCACTGATACAGGGCTGCTAAGGGTGGTACCCCAAGGAAATCATACGCTGCTGCTCCAGTGAAGGTGACACTGATGTTATTAAAGCAAGTGGTTACATAGTGCTTACCATGTGTCAGATACTGTCCTAGAATTTCACTTACATCTACTCATTCAGGAAATCAGGTCAGGGCTTAGTAAATTTGTGAAATGCAAAGGGTCAAGAACACCCAGACAGCTGCATGGTGGCACATGCCTGTAATCCCATCACTTGGGAGGCTGAGGCAGGAGTATCACTGTGAGTTTGAGGCTAGTCTGGGCTATGTAGCTAGTTTAAGGCCAGCCATAGTGAGACACTGTCTCTAAAAAAACAAAAAACAAAAAAAAACCCCAAAAAACAAAAACAACAACCCCGTTCCCCACAAACCCAGCCAGACACCCTGAATGTGGGGTGGAAGGATGTGGCCCAGAGTACAGTAGCAACAGGAAAGGAGATGGGGGCAGGGTTGGGGAGAGAAATTGGGGTCCTGTCTGTGAACAAGGCTGGCATAACTGGACTCATCTGGAGAAAGCAATGGAATCATATCCTTAACCTTCACAGCATACACAAAAATCAGCTCTAGGCAAATACGTACAAAAATCCAAAATAAAACTATAAAACCTTCTAGAAGATAACAAGATACTGTCATAACTCTGAAGATACAGGAAAGACAAGCTCAATGTCTTGCATGCTCCTAATCATCAGTGCAAAAGACTATGTGATCTCGAAACAGAAGGCCTTTTCCCCACCAGCAGCAGGCAGCTCTGTGGCAGGCTGCACAGGGAATCCCCCAGTCACTCATGCTGACACCGTCTGTCCCCTGGAGGCAGTGTCAGACTGAACGGGTTGAGGGCCCATCCCCAAGAACACCTCCATTTGTGGGGTCACGTGAACTTTATTTCTGGGTTGAGTTAGGAGAACACACTTGGGAAAGGTTTACACTTACAAGTTTATCATAAAGCATGTAATAAAAGGGTGCAAATGAAGAGCTGAACAGACGATGTATGAGGGGTGCGGTGCGTGGGGCTCTCAGACCTGCTTCAGACACTACCCTCAGTCAACCTCCCTGTGTTCAGTTCCTCTGAACTCTGTCCCCAGTTTCTGTGGAAACTTCATTATGCAGACATGACTAACTACAACACTGGCCGCTGGTGATCAACTTAACTGTCCAATCTCTCTCCTCCCTGGAGGTTGCAGGGATAACCCTGGGACTCTTCTTTGATCTTTCCCTGAGCTACCCAGGCCAATAGCGTGCTCATTAGCATACAGAGATTTAAGGGTTTTAGGAGATGTATGTCAGAAAACTGGATGTATTTCACAGTATCACAATGACCATGAAAGGGGAGTTTAAAAAAATAAAAAAAAGGATCCAATTGCTTCAATCATAAAAAATACTGGCATACTGAACCACATTAAATTTGTAATTTCTCTTAAACACTATTAAAAAATGAAAAGCAGCTATTCGGAAAGCACACAGATCAGAATTACAGGTTGAGTGTCCCTTATCTAAAACCCTTGAGGCCAGAAGTGTTTTACGAGATTTCACAATATTTACATAGACTTATGGGTTGAGTATTCCTAACGTGAAAATCCTTTTTTTTCAGTGCTGAGGTTGGAACCCAAGACCTCATGCACCAGGCAAGAGGTCTACAGTAAACTTTCAGTGGGAATGCTCAACCTATAAATTACTCCTGCAAATAAATGAAAGACAAACCTTCCAAGAGAAAAATGGAAAAGTCTGAACACTCACTGGCCAAAAAGGAAACCCAGATGACCAATAAACACATGCAAAGGTGCTCAGTGTGAAGAGGCAGGTTAAAACCACAAGGATGTGTATTTTTTTTTCTTTTATATTTTGAAAGTTGTAGGTTTTTTTTTTTAAATTTATTTTAAAGATAGTAAAACCCAACAAAACAAAACAGAATAAATCCAGTCAAAACACAGCAGGGAAATTGGTACAGAATATCAAAGCAGGGTAATGGGAAAACAACAATGGCTACTATAATGTATCTTGTTATCTTCACAATAGTTTTCCATTCCATCAGTTATAGCAAAATCAGACCAAAACAAAACAGAATAAAACCAATCAAAATAGAATATTGAGTAAAGAAAAAAATTAATAAGAATAAAACAAAACAGTGAGAACATTATTAGACTTTAAAAACGACAGGAGAAAAAAACTCCATATTTACCATATTGCATACCATTATCCTTCCTATACATGCTCAGACTGTCAACCCCATGCCTGTAAATTCAACCTAACAATACAGTCCTTCAGGTGCTTTTTGTACCTCAATTGCTATTAGCTCAGATTGACCTCCAAACCAGCTGGTGGCTTATGGGGTGAGAGGGTTTGGTGATTTTCAGTCTGCATCCTGGTAGGCTTACAGGAGACACTGACTTTTTTCTCTTCCTGAGTCCCACACAGTCTGCGCAGCTTATCAGAAAGGCTGGCTAGTTGGATCCTTGATCGGCTCTTCCCAGTCCCAGCATGGCTGACTCTCGGGAGTTTCTGGCTTTTCCTTGTCTTCCTGGGTTCCGCACAATCTGCGTGGCTTACCAGAAAGGCTGGCTAGTTGGATCCTTGATTGGCCCCTCCTGGTCTCAGCATCAAGGATGTGTATTATACACCTTCCAGGATGAAGATGTCACGGCCCGGAAGTGCCGGAACACAGAACAAGACATGACAAGTGTGGGTGGGCGAGTGGGGGTGCTCTGTAAACGGCTGGGAATAACCCAGTAAAGTTATCAAGGGCATGCCTGAGGGGTACAGTGCAGCACAAGGGAATAACTCCAAAGAACCAAGTGGAATGTCAGGACTAAATGTATGTGGTTACTGATAAGAAGTCACTACACAAGCTTACGCGGCATGAGCCATGTGGGAGGAAGGCCAAGTGACACACAACCAAAGTGACACACGAGACGGCAAAGGGTGGGGAGACCAAATGAGTTTAGAGACCTGGGGGCAATATCCTGGTCTAACAGAGAGTCACTGGAGACCTAAGAGAAGGGGAGGGGGACACTGGCCAAATAAGAAATAAGAAAAAATAGAGACCAAAATCTCCAAATCTGATGGAAAACATGAAATCATGGGTTCCTACAGGACTCAAACAAGATAAACATGAAGAAACGGCACAGTGATCATTTGTCTACTACATTAAAATGGATTAAAATTCCATTCTTTTAATACTTTTAAATAAACAGTCTGATGAAAGAACCCCACCCCACTGTGCCAACACTAACTTCGGTGACATGCTTTTCTGCTAAGTTAGAGAAACTGGCTTTGTGAGACGCAACCATGACAGGGAGGAACAGAGAGGGAAAAGGTGAGGGAGCAACGCTCGCTCCCAGCGTCCACCCACAGTGCCAGGACCCCAAGGCACGGGCAAAGCACTGTCTTCCTAGGCCTGCTCATTCTCCCTAAATCAAATTTTGTTTTAAAAAATCACCTTGTTTTACCAATCAACATCACATATGTAACAAGTTTCCAAACTATAAACCTGCTTTTCAGTCCTATTATGACATAATTTTAATTCTCAGATACACACTACAAAGAATAGGCAGGGTTCAGGTAGGTATTTTTATTACGATATGTCAACAAAGGAAAACAGTATTTAAAAATATTTTTTACATCTTCTAAGTGTTACTTTTATTAAGTCTTGGAACTTACTTATTCTTGCTCATCTACTATGGTATATAGCTTGCTTTATAAAAGAATTCAGAAACTTAAAATTTATAAAGAGCCACTTAAAAATTAACTTTTCCGAATATAGGAATCATTGACTAAGGACTGCTAACCACACAAGAAATCACTACTTTAATTAGCACACACCATACAGCACATTAGGAAGAAAAGCACTGTGGTGACTTCATCTCAGGTATTTTGGTGACAAAGCAATTGTCTGTATGTCTCCAAACAAGCAAAGGCCAAGGGGATCCACCCTGTTCTTTCAGGGTGCTTCAGAGAGCTGAGCCACAGCCCCTGAATGTGCTTCACTGAGGAAAACGTAATTACAAACACAAAGAACAAGTCTCACCAGCAAACAGAGAAGCCCAAAAGAGCATGCATGGGGCTGTGCCACAGGCAGAGGACACACGTGGCTCTGCCAGGATCAGCAGGATGGGCAGCCCCCAAGGCTGGCGCTGCGAGGCGGGAACAGGGCTGCAGTCTTCTTGAGCTCCTGGAAGCTCCAGTGCATCTGCTCCACCTCTGCCCTGTGCTGTGCCCTTTCCCGGCTCAGCTCCTGCAGGAGGTGCTCATTGGTGCTGACCAGGGAGCTGGAAACAGGGAGGTGACCAATGGATCACCATGCCTCAGCAGCACTGCCCCTCTCCACTGCCACCACCTGATGGTGGCTCACAGTCCTGGACACAAAGCCTCCCTGAGTCCCACCCCAATCAGAATCTCTTATTACTCAGGGACATCCCGGTCCACTGTCCATGGCTTCATCACCTCCACTACTTCCCACTGCCCGTCTGCTCTGCCCTGCAGACAGAGGCAGGGCTGGGCCTATTATGCCTCTCTGAGCGAAAGCAGATGAATGAGCTGAAGGGGCAAATGGCTGGATGCATGGCCCTCCTGACACCCTGCCCTGCATGGCTCTTGGAGAAGAGGATGATACCCTTTGTGCCAGCAAAACAACACCAACTCTAGAAGGAATCCAGACAGCAGGGTTTCCCATACAGCGATAACAACTTGGATGTGCAGCAGTGTCACAGCAAAGTCCCCTCTCTATACTCCTGACCACCTTCCCTGGAGAAGGAATTCCTAAGTGTTACCGTGTTTTGCCCACTCCTTACCTCCGTGCCTGCTCACCAAGTTGGCAGTGGCAAAGGACATTTAGGATAGCACTAATTTAGACAATGCAGGCTACCTTGACTTCTGCCAATTTCATCACAAAGATGGCCACACCACAGACCAATCCACTGAGCAGGCACTGGACCTGTTTGCTTGGATCACAGAAATAGCTGCTGGACAGAATCAGCATGAATCCCAAAGGCCAAAGCCAGATCCCACTGCATTTAGAAGTTCTACATCCTCCCCTGCCCACATCTGGGCTACAGCATGACTGCCAAGCTGTCTGATCTGCCAGAGATGCCCAGTGAGGCCCAGGGAGGAATCAGCCTGTCACTGCCTGGCCCTGAGATGCCTGTTTCTTCTTTCTTCCTTCTGCTTCTCCCCTCCCAGTCTCAGCTCAATCTCCTCTTCCTCCCTCCCGAATAATTTAAGCTTGTGATAGGGTCTTGGGGGACTGTGGCCTGTATTAATCCCTAAAGAGCCAGACTGGCTTGTGATCAGAGTACCCCTAAATATAAGGGGGATGGGTATAGCCACCTCAGCAAGAAAAAGGTAGACAAGGGAATGTGAGGGAAGAGAGTGGAGGGAAGGCCGGGGTGAGAATACCGCTGAGTGCAGGGAGCCTGGGCTCACACACTACATCCACAAGGCAAGTGTGATAGCCTTCCCTGCTTAGCACCTTGCCTCTCTACCCATGCAGACTTTCTCTCCACACCCAGCTGCCACCTGCTTCCCAGCACACACCTTTCTGAAGAAAAGCTGAGGCTTCTGCCTGGACCATCCCAACACCCCCAGTCCACTTCTTGACACCCAAACACAGCCAGAGAGTAAAGATGGGATCTCTGAGGGCTGGGGATTTAGCTCAGTGGCCTAAGCACCTGCCTGGCAAGCACGAGGTCATGAGTTCAATCCCTGGTGCTGGGGGGGCAAAAAAAAAAAAAAAGATGGGATCTCCATGTTCTTAAGTGGACCACCACAAACTGCACAGGAACCACGGCCCAGGGAACTGGACACTACTTCTGTCATCATCACTCGTGTGCCCCTTACCTCTCATCTGCCCTGGCCATGCCTCCTGGCTACACCTCACAGAATGCTGTAGCATGAAGGGCCCTGACCTTTTGTCAGGAGAGGGACGTTCACAGAAGTTCCAAGTCCACATTGTGACACACGTGGGTCTTGGATGCTAACCACTGAGACAAATGCCAACTGCCCCTCTGTGCTGTCTAGGGTGACCCAGGCCAGTCCCACCCTCTCATGCCTCTACTCCTCCCCTGGTTCCCAGCCGACCCGGTGATACCTGTGGCTCTCCTGCAGCATCCGAGTGAGCTCCTGTATCTTGTCATAGTGCTCAAGGTGCTGCTTTAGTTCCACGACCTCACCAGACAGTTGCGTGACACTTGTCTGAAGTCCTGAAGGACGAAAGAAGTGGCACTGCTTAGTGAAACTCGTTCCTAGATTTTCCACAACGTTGGTTTAAACTGGATGTGGGTCACCAGAAAAAGAATATAGCTTGGAAAATGTCCACTTCCACAAGGGATCCAAAGATGGGGGCGAACATGGGTGCGGAGACCCCACTGCTAGCTCCCTCCGTGGGGGTGAACTGTTAGGAAGGCAGGGCCCTGGAGAGTCCCAACCCCATGTGGACAGAGGAGTGGTGACCAGTGTGCACCTTTTCCACTGGATCTGCCTACTGGAGGGTCTCACCCATGAGGGAGCAAAGTGTGCCAGAGGGGGTCTGTGACTTAAGGAAACGCATGTAGAGAAGCCCATGGTGGCCACAGGTCTGGTTTCCTTCTGTACAGCTCCTGCCTTTCTGGGTTTTCAACTCAAGGAGGAAAGAGACATATCATTTACTGGCTCTCTAAAATCCAAACACTGGATAAAATGAAATCTACCATTACATTCATGGCTGTATAACACACATCATCACAGATGAACTAGCTGGAGAGGGTAAGTCAAGGCAAAGGATGACCAATAAACCCAACAGCAACTGTGGCACACACAGCATGCTCTAGCAAGGCAATATGCCTCAGGATCTGTCTACTCAAATTCCTCCTAAGCGCATGAACAAAAGGGATTCTGGGAGAGGACAGTGGCAGCATCTCTCAGAATTCCCACATTAGTCAAACGCCAAGTAAATAGATCAGAAACCAGAACTCCATGAAAAAAGGAAGAGGAAGTCTCACAACCCTAAACACTGCAGCCTTGGGACAGGCCCAGCAGCACCTGGTCATGAGCAGTGTCTGCCCCTGTGAGGAGTAGAGGTTGGCAGGGGGCACCTGACAGATCCAAAGGGGAAAAGCTCCCAACTATCCTGCTTTCCTGGGTGTTATGGTTTATACATTGTGTCAACTTGAGAAGTCTAGGTGCTTAACTAAGTAACTCAGCAGCTCTACATCCTGGAGTGTAGAGAACAAGTAGTTATCATTCTAGGATATTGTTCACTGTGCCAATTTGAGAAGGTCAGAACTTTAAGTAATTCAGCAGGGGGCCAGGGTTCCTAGTTTGCAACATCCTCAGCCTGTGCAAGAGGAGAGCAGACAGATGGTATGAGTGTTACACTCAACCTGAAGGGGGATGGGGTGGCCTGTGTACAATATAAGGGAGGAGAAGAGGTTTATTTTCCCCTTTTGCTTTGGCTGCTGCCTTGAAGTGCTGCCCCAGTGCCATGCCACCCTGCCTTGGAGCCAGCTGATGATGGACTGAAATCCCCAGAAACTGTGAGCTAAATAAACCTTGCCTTCCTTCATTTTGGGTGTCAGGTATTTTGTCCCAGCAACAAGAGAAAAGTAACCAAGACACTGGGTCAGCAAGGGAATCTTGCTAGATATAGGAGAGGTTCCATCCCTCCAGTGAGGTGAGACCAGGGGTGTCTCATGCAGTCTGGAGGGGCTGACCAGCCAGCTCCTTCTAGAACAGGGCTCACACTTCAGAGAAAGGCTGGTGCAGAGAGGTCAGGCAGTACTTAGGCATCAAAGAGAGGGCTGGGGAGGAAAAGGGGCCTGAAAAATCCTTGAAAGGAGGCTGCCATAGTTTTGATCTATAAAGGCAGAAAGGTCATCCTGACCCTGCCTCCTTTTAGAAATGGAACGAATGTCATATAAAATGAGTAACAGAGAAGTACTGCCATCAAATCTCACAGGCACTGTAGGAGCACACGACACTAATAGGCAGGCCGCAGGGGAGCCCAGTCACCACCCATTTCAAACAGAAAAGGACAAACAGGATTTAAAGAGCTGCCTGAGTCAGAACTAGAAAACTCAGGAAAGAATTAGCAATAAAGAAAAAGTCACACTAGAAATGAAGGGTAAGGCAGAAGGAACCCAGGCACAAGGAAATGTAAATAATGTTTTCCAGAAACAGAAAGTAAAAAGGGGCAAAAATTACATTTACAAAAGGAAAATGAATATAAAGAACTCTCATCAATCAATAAAACACCCCAATTACAGTAAGTGGGCAAGAGGTCCAAGCAGGTACTGTGCTCAAAGAGAATTGGTGGCATGCCCCACCCACAGTCCTTCCTGATGCTAAGGCCACAGCAATGGGCACGAGGCAGGAGGACACCAGTCCTGAGACGCTTCCTTCCTGTCCTTTAATGTCCCCCCAAAAGACCTGAGAAGAGGATGCATATTGTCCATTCCCATGAAGTAAAAACTGACCCAGAGACATTGTCATGGAAATGTAAGACACCATCACCAATGATTCTTGTCAAAGTCTGAAACCTAAATACAAATGCACTCCTCTTAGAAGGGCAAAATAAAACCAAAGCAAGAGAACAGCAGGAAGGCAAACTGTGGATCTGGAGGAAACAGTGATCAGAGAATGGACCTCAGAGTGCCCCCTTCGGGTTAGGAACTCAGAGTGAGGCTCCCCCAGGACAGGGCCAGGATGCCACTCCTGTTGGTTAGCACCACAGCAATGGAAGACCCAAAGTTCTAAGAGCCAAAGGAAACCATGAACAGTTCCCTGCTGGTCCTGGCACGTTGTGCCTGTGTACTCTGCCAACATGGCCAAGCCTACCAACAGAATGACCAGTGAGGTAGGGACGCCTATCCTGCTTGAACAGCACTTGCTGCCTCCCGCTCCTGGCAAGCAGGTCTTGGAATGAGGTCTCCACATGCACATCTGAGCACTCAACTTTCAACAAGTACTATTACCAAATAAATGAGAAACTCACCAGAGATCTGTGCATTTAACGTTGCTGATGCTTCTCCATTTTTTACTTCTTTTTTCATGTTAAACAATAGAGATTTTAAGCTATTGTTCTCCTCCAAAGATCTGTCTAAATGTTGTCTCATGGTATCCTAAGGGCACAGAAAACAGACTTAAATAGGTAAGTCAAATTCAGTAAAATAGCTGTATTAAAGGGAACTGAACTTTTTGATGATAAGCAGTTTCTTTCTTACATAATTCTAAATGACAATGAGAAAAGTCACCCCAGCTTGAGCAACGCAACTTTCTCCCAGAAGGGAGGGGAACAGGTGTTCCAGATCCATGAGACACACAAGGCTACCTTCCCAGTGAGCCTTGGGCCTTGTTCAGGAGGAGCATTGGGTAGGGGCTTGTGGGTCCTCCCTCTCCAAAAGCCCTCAGCCTTTGCCCAGGATGACAGTCTCTCCTGTGCCTAGAGTCCCTTGTGACAGGCAGCTATCCAAGGTGGTCCAGGGCTCCCAAAGATTTGCCGTCTCACTTGCCCATCCTAGGTACCTAAAGGCACACCCAGGCAGCTGGCCTGCAGCTCCACACAGGCCCCACCTTGCTTCCATAGAGGAGAACCTGTGCCTTGCCAAGACGCAAGCCCTAGTTTTCAGGAAGCTCTGTTTTGCTTGTTCTCTACATAGCAAGCCCACCTTTGGTGTACATGTGCCTGCTGACCCTGACATTTTATGGTGAAGGCTGGTCACTGGACCCAAGAGCATTCCTGTCAGCCCGTGTCTTTCAATGCCTCCTGCGATGAGGCCAGTGCAGAGGCTCCTCCTTCCCTGAGCACCCTGGGGCCACACAGAAAGCTGTCAGTGGCTGGCCATGTTTGGCTCCCGGCTCTCAACTACAGTCCAGGCTGCTGGGCACAGGTGGCAGGGGACAGAATGTGCCACACACAAGGCTAGTAGCAGAGCCTCACCTTCACTGCTGCCCAGGCCTCTGCCTCAGGAGGTGATGCCAGCAGCCACAAACAGCACCACGCAGGTGCACACAGCATGGAGCCAGCATTTCGCTCCAGAGGGAGAGCTCAGTATTGATGACAGGCTCACACACCACTCCTCTCAACACTCCCAGCTGTCCCTAGGCAGTGCCACCACATGGGCTCCTGACCACAGTGGCCAGCTGCTCCTTCCTATACCTGGGCCATCCAGGGCTGAATCTGGAAGACATAGGAGCAGGGCTTGGTCACTTGCCCAGACAGGGAACTCTGGCCTGCACTTGTCCTGGATCCGACTGTTCTCTGAAACAGGGCTGATCAGACTGAAAAGAAAGTGAGGGACCAGGCACCCACAGAGACCACTCTTCTGTGCATGAACTGTCCACAATAGCAGCACCAAGCTGACGCACGTTCTGGATGCACTAGTAGGTTCCAATCTGACAAGATTCCCAGTCTGCATCGTGTGCTGTCCCTTCACTACAGACAGAGCTATGTCCCCAGGTTGACGCTGTCCCACATGGGCTACATTCTCTGGGCTGCAGTCCACACATACTGGACTCTGCCCCTTTCCAAATGAAGACACCCATGAGTGCATGCATGGTGTGTGCAAGGACCAGAGGCTCTCTGTGGCATTTCACTGTTTTTCTCTCTAAAAATGAACCTTCGAATGGGATCTCTCACAAAGACTTTCATAAAGGATTTAGCTGGGTGTGGTGGGGAGGCCTATAACCCCAGCACTCTGAGAGGATGAGGCAGGAGGATCACAAATTTAAACCTAGCCAAGGTAACTCAGTGAGTTAGTAAGACTCTCCCAAGAAAGTTTTTAAAATGGCCTGGGGAATGTAGCTCAGTGTGAAGGGCCTGGGTTCAACTGGCAGTACCTCAGAAAGGAAGGAAGGAAGGAAGGAAGGAAGGAAGGAAGGAAGAAAGAAAGAAAGAAATTATGTGCCCTGCAATTTCAGACCCCTGTCCAAGAAATCCTTTGGCGTTTTCAAAATGAGGCTACTGATCCAGAGGGCAGGACAGGCAACTGCTGCAGTGGTGGAAACCCCTGTGCGCCTTCCCCCATGGGAAAGGAATAAGAGTTAGGACACAAAGACTGGTACTGCCATCTTGAGTACTGCCCACATCATGAGGACTCTCCCATGCTATGAGGCACTGAGGTCTCCTGGGGGGTTAGACAGCAGCCCCTTGGCAGGGAGCCCTGCTCAGCTACTTTCAGCAGCCTTCCCATCTGCGGGTCCCAGATGTATACTTCAGAGTGCAGAGCTGCACGATCATCAAAAGCTGACCCAGTGGGTCAGTACTTTACTTGGTGGGCCCGGCAGCAGCTCTGCAACCCAACTCCCACTTGGAAACACAGCCCACAGGTATTTGACAAAAGAGAGAAAGTATCCCCAATACTCCAAACACCACAGGACCTTCCAAGGGTCCCGTCCAGCTCTGGCTGCCCTTGGATGCCACCTGGTGGCAGACAGTCGATCAGCTCACACTGGGTAACCTGCTGCAAGCACATTCATCAAGACGGGACAAATATGCTGCCTTGAGCACAGTTTCATCCCCCAACCCCCATCTCTCCCATCCAGACCTGTAAGAGACAGCAGCCAGTGGGCAGAGCTGCAATGACTAGTGACACTGTCACCCTGAATTCACTGTGCCTGTGGTCCGGGTGTACAGCAGATAGGCAGCGCTCTTGAGGCGGCAA
>RJWT010013481.1:0-21742 GCA_004365215.1 Cuniculus paca | reverse complement strand
AGTCTTGCTCTCATTGTCATTAGCTACTACTGTCTTAGTCAGTGAGGAATCACAGAATAGTTAACATTCGAAATTCACTGGAGGTTCCCTGCTGGACTGACTGGGGTTTGTATGGTTTGGATGTTCTCTATATTTTGAATCAAAACTCATGTCAGAAGTCTTCAGAACTGGCCCAATTTGGTGCAAGTTACCCCTATTTTGATTATTTTATTTTACTGTAATAATTATCAAAAGCTCTCTTTCAGTCACTGATTTTTTTAATACTCATGACTAAAATTTCAATTTTATTTCTTGTGGGCACTTTTTAATATTTTAAGTATATTTTTTTCAAGAAAATTCATAGAAAACTAAATGATTTGTTATTTCTTTGTTATCCAGTTTCACTGAGAAAACATTCAATCCAGGCAACACTGTTAATTACATGTATAATTTGGTTCAGAGATATTTAGCAATCTAAGTCTTGGTGATGATATCTCTAAATTTTAATTTTGTTTTAAAATATTAATTCATTATCAGTTCAAAAGCAGCTGATAAGCATGAGCATTTGCTTTTTTGACATTCATACTACAGAACATGGAACATATTGATGAGTGATTTTTCATGTACATGTATCACAACATAGTTCATGCTCGTCTAGAAAAGCTTTTGATGCCAGGACTTTCTGCTTTTCAATTTATCCTAGTTGTGATTTGTTTTTCATTTATAGGAAGTTAGAAAAATCAAAGCAGAAGAAAAAGAGACAAAGAGAACTTACACAGGTCCTAGGGGTTTAGAACAGTAAAATATAAGGTCGCTGTGTGGATAAAGCAATAGTGAGAGGCAGCAGTCTGTGCTCCGGTGCATAGAAGCATAGCCGTAGCCATCTGGGTTGCCGTTATGAATTGCTTGCGTTGGTATCAACTATGGAACAAGGCTCTGATTACCGTAACACTTATGATTAAGATTCCAGTGCGTGTGCCGGAAGTGCATCTACCCATCTTCCCTAGACAGTTTCCATCATTGTACTTAGACTCCATACAACGGCCACACCATTGAGGCTTTTCTTTGTCCTCTGTGACTCTGTGTCTTAACTTAGAAATGAATCATTACTTCTGTCGCAACTACTGGTGTTGAACTTTCTACTAGAGGTGTGACATTTGAATTATGTACCATCCAGTCCAAGACACATATCTGCTGCATTTTCTCCCACAGCTGCTTAATTTTTATGTCAATAAGTTTTGTTTTATGATTATCTGCAAAAAATCTCATCTTAAAAATCTTGTATAGAAAATATAGATGGAGGAATACATAGTAACTAAAACCAAGATTTTCTTATTTACTAACTATCAATGCAATTTGATTGCATTTTCCATTATAGTTTTGTACCCTAGGAAAGCTTCAAAAATTTTAAAGTTCAAAGCTCTATTCAGGAAACTTCCTAGCAATTCTGATTTGTATTCATCTTAGTCATGAAAATCAAAGGCTCCTTTAAAAGGGGCAACTGGAACATTTCCTATGTGGAAATATTTTTCCCACCTAGATTCCACATTTTCTGAAATGCTATACCATTGATTGAAAAATTATCATCACTTTTTAAAAAACAATTTTTCTTCTTTTTAAGTACTTTAAATTTCCAATTTTTAATGTCATGTTGTAATTTTTTTGTTTATGTACTTTGAATTTAAATTGATGTATATAAATATTTATTGAATATTAGAGTCTCTTACCCTGTATCTTTAAACTCCTTGTTTTGTACAATCAGATAATTAACCCTCATGAATTTCTTCTACTCTTCTATTCCGCATCACATGATAGCAGAAAGCTTTGTCCTGCCTTATTCCACTTGACATAATGATCTTGGTTCCTGCCACACAACTGGCAAACGACAGGATTTCATTCTTTACTATAACCGGATAGTATTCCATTGTGAATACTGCTTAGCAAAGGCCTCAACCAATTCTCTCTTTATATTTCTCTGGATGGGGCCTGTGAACACCACTCTCAGACTTTCTCATTGGTCCTTGGAAAGAGGAATCATGGCCTTGAGTGTGATAACTCTTCTGGCTACGGGATAGTTCAACTGAGGGGCTAAGTACAGCAATACTGATAGTCAACAATTCTAGCAACTAGGGAGATAAATGCTTCAGTCTTTGCAGAAGCATCTGGGCAAAATAGCACAGGGTACAAAGAAAAAGGAAACAGGGAAGCAAAAGTAAAACAAGAAACTTAAAAGTGCAAATGAACAAAGACTTTGCTGATGTATAAAAGTAAAATCTGATTCAAAACGTAGTGTAACATAGTACTTTTGTAATATGAATGATAAACAGGCTTTATTGTTAGTGTTTCTGGTGGTTGTCATTTTGATTAATGGAATCACTATACCCCAAGTGAAAGCATAAACTATTGATACTGTATTTTTCTCAGCAGCGGCTACTGGTGAGTCCTATGGTAAGGGGAGATAAACATATTCTAAGTCTTTCTTCTTAATGCCATTAGGAGCATGAAATATAATTGAGTACTTTGGTTTAAAAAGCTTAGCCATTCCTGTTATTTTCATGAGTGTGAAATGGAGTAGAGACTGAAATTTTTGATAAAGAAGAGGCTGATGAACTGGGAAATGGTGGGGAACAGCTCCGTCCTGCCCACCAGAAACACTTCTACTAGAGTGATAAAGCTGAAATAAATATGGTCATAATTTATTAAGCATTTATCAATTGTCTGATTGTACTCTGAACACCTTACATATATTAACTCATGTGAAACTCAGATAAGCCTAAAGGTTGTTGGGTAATAATCAAATGAACTTTTACTATCATGTTATGATAATGCATGTCAATACTGTATCTCTTAAAATATTTGAGGAACAGATTGGTTATATGATTTGACAAATGTGACACATAATTTACCTGCCAGAATTTGAAATCTGCCCCAGCTTCTTACTCCTATGTTATACAAAGAATGTTTGTGTGTGTCTTCATGTTGTGTATGAATAGATGCAGGAAAAGAAACAGAGACAGATACATTAAAATGATATCTAGAAATGTCCTAATAGTAAAGTATGTTAATCTATGATTATCATAATCAAATATTATGAAACCTGTAAATGTGATTCTTACCCTAACATAATAAAATTTACTGTATATCTATACCTATATATATGAAATAAAACACTTAGTCTTTTAAAAATAACAAATATAGATATTGGAGGGTTTAAAAATAAGTCAGGAAACCTAAATCTATAGGCAGAAAGACAGACATTTAAAAATAAAAAAAAAATAAAATAAAAGCAGCCAGATGAAAGGAAATAAATGCTTGTGTGGAAAATATCTGCAGCACAAATAATTGAATAAAATATATCTAATACTCAAAAATTAATTAAAAGAACAAGGAATTTAGAAAAAGTTAAAAACCTTGTTAGTAGACTATTTAAAATGTGGAAATCCAATAGACCCAAAGCACAGTAAAATTTGCTTAATTTTAAGCTAAGCTAAAAATGAGATATCACTTCTAGCCAAAAGATTAGTATACCAAAATAGCAGTCAAATAATGCTAAGATGGTAGGTATTGTTGAGTGATTTTTGGGAAAAATGGGCATATTTATTACATTGAAAATGAAAGTGTAATTTCTTTAGAATCTTCCTTGAAAGTCAATCTATCAATAACTAGTATAACTGAAGTCAAACAGGACAGTCATCTGTTTGGGTAAATAACTTGTAGAAAAATTCACAAGCAAAAAATGAGGAAACAAGAATGGTATTAAGTAGATATTACTGGAATATGTCTTAACCTATTTGCAAGATATTTTACAATGAAAGTCAGTCAGTTTATGCTAGGAGAGGTAGTCTCCTCTCCAGTTAATTTTCAAGTGTCCCCTTAAAACTGATAAAACACAATAACAGTGTGTTAGTCCATTTTCCTTTGCTATAACCAAATATCTGAGGCTGGATACTATGTGAAAAAAAGAGGTGTGCTTAGCTCACAGTCCAGGAAACTGAAAGTCTAATGAGCACAATGGCTATGCTGTCAAGGCCCTTTGGCTGTGTCATGTAAATGGAGGATGGCATCATTTTGGGAGAGGGAAAGACATGGCAATGCAGGAAGCCACAGAGGATGGACTGGTCTTGCTCTTTTGTAGCGTCCTTCTGACAAGATCTATGCAGGGTTCCATGAGAGCTGTGTTAATCCCTTCTCAGGGCAGCCATTGATGACAAAATCCGTTTCTACCTGGCTTCCCCTCTGAAGGTTTCCTTGGCCTCCCAATGCGAAAGTGCTGAGGGTCAGGTGGCTGTTGCATGCTCTGGGGATAAACTAAATCTAACCAGAGCATCAAGCAAGAACACACATTTTACTTCACTTCTAGAACAAGGAATAAAAAGTTGTGGATGGGCATAATTCATATACATCATCATTGACAAAGACGTAAAGGGATTCACAATCACCTTACAATGTAGATTTCCTCTGGGGGGACAAGTGGAAAAAATGGAGAGGTGAGGGAATAAAAAAATAATGAGATAAGATGCCCTCACAAGGAAATACCATGTACTATTGATTCCATATGGGAGTGTTATTCTGCAATTTGTGTGTGTGTGTGTGTGTGTGTGTGTGTGTGCACGCGTGTGTGTGTATATGTGTGTGTGAGAGAGAGACAGAGAAAGATGGGAAATTAATATATACATTTCAGAGGACTTTGTATTTTCTTCTTTACTACCATATCGTAAGAATGTATATATGAGCATTTATTTTTATGTTTCAGAGAAAACATGAAATGCAATTAGAATAAATTGCAACTTTTGAAAAAATCAGCATAGAGGACTTTCCTTCTTTATAGCTCAATATACTAAATCTTATAGTATTTTCCTATCTTATATTTTACCAATTGCTTCCCATCATTATGTTAATTTGATGATTTAAGGAAACATAACTTTTACACTTATAATTATTTCCTTGCTGTTTCTACATTAGATTGTATACAATTAAGACATAAAGCATTTATATTCTAATATGATAGAAAAGCTTTTTTTAGGCCTAAGAAAGTCCTAATTAGTTTGGGGGTCTGGAATGGGTTGGGGTGGAGTTTACTTCATTTTAAAGCACACTATTTGACACTTTCGAAGTCAGCTTTAGAAATGTTGGGTTTGTGCTGGGGCAGCACTACGTGGGGATAGCTGCCAGAGCAGATTTATTGGGAAATCAACAAAACCAGAAACAAACTCTTGCAAATTTATAATTTTCTCTTTCAAAAACAGATGAAAAGGCAGGATTCAGTGAATGTGGAAATGCATTACAATCTGATCAGCCTAAATACTTTACTTAGATTATGTGGCAGTTTGAGTTAAAGAAATGACTTGTCTAGTCATTTGTGTGCTTCTTGAGTAGATGGTTTATATGCACCATTATTCTCCCAGAGTTGAACACATTGCCTATCTAGCCATATTATAGTCCAATAATAACTGCTCCTGTGAAGCCCATGTTATATTCCAATAAATGTCCCATTCTATCCATATGCCAAAGCACTAATATAGATTCAGTTTCTATCTCATTTTCTGTCCAAATTAATTATTCCTTGAGGCTTTTCTATCTCTGGGCAAGCAGCTAAATAATTTTAAAAGGCCTTTTGTTTCAGTCTGTGTCCCAGTATAGACACAAATTTTTTGATAGTGTGTATGCGGTACTTGGACTTAGAGTAACCCCAAACGTGAAAGCAACAGTTATATTTATATTTGTAATCCGCTTTTCATGATTAAGATGACCATGACCTCAGAATAAATTAAGCACAGCAAACTCATTAGACTGTGGAATACTAGGTGTCATATCTTTTCTCAAATAACCATAATATGAATAGTACTTCATTAAGACGAGTTAAACCAAAAATTGAGTCCTTCCCTAATAACAGCACCACAGCCTAGTGATGGGGAAAAAAGACACAAAAAGGAGTTTTATGTAAGCACTTTATTTTATGAACTTTCACTTCCATGTTTATAAAATAGAAATGTTGATAATGGAAATTACATGAGGTGGTCATATTTTTAACTTTTCCCCCATTTTAAAATTGTTAAATAAATAATTGTGATACATATTTGGATTTCACTGATTAGTTTTTAAAATGTTGTGGGACTTTTAGTGCATGCATATAATATTTCGTTGAAGGTTTTAGTCTAGTATTTTTTTTTTGTCTTTTTGAGACAGGGTCTCACTATGCAGTTCAGACTGGCCTTGAGCTCACTTTGTAACCCAGATTGGTCTCGAACTCTCAGAGATCCTCTTGCCTCAGCCTCTCAAGTGGTGGGATTACAGGCATGTGCCACCACACCCAGGTTATTCTATTTTTGTATTTCTTAGTTATAACCCTTTTTGGATTTGATGATTGTGATAGTATTAAGCAGAGGGTCTAGGAATTCCTGGATTCTGTCTTGCTATTTTTTTCCTTAGTAGGATGGCACTCAATGCACTATTTAGTAACGATGCTGCCTTATTTCCAAAATTTCTCTTAGAAACAGCATGCGCTTATGGTTGAGGCTGAGCAAATCTAAAATTTGTAACTAAATTTCCCAGTATGACTTGGAGAATAGTGTAAGATGACCTTGCTACCTGAAAGGTCATAGTGTGTTTGAGGTTCTAAATTACTATCCAGTTGGACGGGGGGACTATGAGCACAAGAGCCACACACAGGGAGGCATGGAAAGGAAACTGCCACTGGTGGTGGTGACAGGTGGAAAATCTCAAGCTCAATTTAGCATAACATTTATTTATGTAGGCACAAAAGTAACCCTGTGATAGAGGAGCGTGATGCTGAACTCCTTAAAATACGCCATGGAAGCTTCCTCATCTGTGGAGTTGAATTTCCCAGAAAGCTGACTCTAAGACGGTGATTCATAGGAAGAACATTAAGTAGCACGGAGAGGGAAGCAGACTTATCCAGAGGGAGAACTTGGCCTGTGATCCAGTTTTAGAGTCTGCCTGACAATGGTTCTGTAGCTTGCATATAACCTTCAGGTTGGGGTAAATTGGAACAAAAGAATCAGATCTTTATATAAATCTTTTGATTATTGACTGGGTGAAGACTGGTTCTGGAAATAAACTGTGACATTGACAAAAGCAGCAGTTCCTACCAGCAGAGAGCAAAGTCCTAGGAGGACTTCCAACTCTGAGGCAATGGCATTGCCCCTGGAGGGGGATCTGAGTGTCACATCACCACAGCACGTGTCCTCTATGACTCAGATGCCTTCTTCACTTAGGTTATGGAAGCAGCAACTTCAGCCTTCTGGCAAGCATCTCTTCCAGGGAGACGCGTCAAAGAATAAAGTTAGGATGATTCCGCCACCACCTTTGCCACAAAAGTTAGTCTCCGAGCTGCAAATAAAACTCTGTCTCCCCCTCCACCCATTTAGATTCCCCTCATGCTCAGCCCAGTGGTGCCTCAAAGCATAACCTGCATGCACATCCTTGAGGTAATGGGAGCCATTATCAGACTCTAGTCAGGTTCCGGTTGCTACCCTTATCTACCTATTGCAAAAACTGCAAAAGAGCACAGGAACTTCCCACACATTAACTCTGTGCTGAAATTCTTCTCTCTCCCCGTGTGTAATAATGGACGCCTCTCTGCTTCAAAGTGCTGCTTTCTTGGCATGAGTTGTCCAAAGTGCTTGGGCAGGCTACATAGTTTCTGACTCTACAGGCTCCTTGCTAGTTCTCCCGATAGGCATGCTTTCTCTTTAAGAGCCACACTCTAAACTTACAGATCCAAGAGCTACAAGAACAGAAATATAAATTGTCCAAGTAGGTCACTGATTTTGTGAGGATTAGCAGACCCATTCTCTTACTTTCATTATTTGATTTATGTTTTCTTCTTACTGGAGATGAAATTCTTTAACTCATGCACTACTATGTCCTGGAGAATGGTATTTTATCTTAATAACTCCCATCAGTGATTGAGTTATTATATTATGAGGTCAGTTAGGATGATGGATGTAAGAATAAATTCCATAACTTGTGACCTTAGCCCATCTCTATCATTGTAAAAGGGATTCCATTTCTTACACAGTTATGCAGTTTCTTATATCAACCTTCTAAAAGCCCTATGAGGTGGACACTCTTTGGTGAGCATTGACATTTAAAGGTATTTAAAGATTTTCATTCCTATCACTAATTTCCCCGCTCCCACCCAAATATCATTACCCCAGATTTCCTTATGCTTAGTCGCCAATCTTTTTCCTTTCAGATTTCTACATCAATTGCTTATGTCCACAAAATAAAAGACCTCAGCTTCTATTCGTTAGAAGAGTTTTCTGCCATGATTCTCTCATACAGCCGCCCTTCAGTGGGAAGCCAGGCAGTGATCATAGATTTCTAGCTTATATCCACATCCAAGTCTGTCTATCTGTGAACCAAGCATGGGATTTTCTTCTTCTGTCATCTTGGTCCTATGTTATCTCCCACTTATTGTCATAGATGTGAAGGGAGAAATTCCACAGGCTGAAACTTGCTTGGTATCTTTGACTCTGCTTGTGCCAAATTCAAGATGTCAATGTATTGTATTTATCTGACAGTGGACTATTACCCACACTAGGCTTTGGCAGATCTGACTACAGCCAGCGAATGAGGGGAATTTCTGTACAATAGTAAGGCCTTTCCATGTAGTAGTCAGTTGGAGAATCCTAAGATAATATCACAAAGTGCATGACTTTAACAGCATATATTTATTTCTCGCAGTTCTGTATGCAGCAACTACAAGATCAACATGCCAGCAGGTAGGTTCTCTGCTGAGATCTCTTCTCGCGACTGGCAAGTAGCTGCCATCCACTGGGTGTTCACAAAACCTCCACTTTTTACACATGCAAAGATGGAGGTGGTCTCTGGTATGCTTTCTTATGAGGACAATAATCCTATTGGGTGAGGGTCTTGTGCTTACATCCCATCATGCCTTAGTTACTTCTTTAGAGGCCTTATTTCCAAATATAACCATTGGCTATATTTGAAGCTGGATGTCAGGGCTTCAACATATGAATTCGAGGAATACACAACCATTTAATAAGAACTCATTTTTGTCTTCTGAAATAGGTCTGAGGAGTATTCACACTTGCAGGTTATGCTCTGTAGAATGTGAACAGGCCTACTTACATATCACTCCTTAGTGCTGTGTCAATGGAAGATGCTCCAAGTTCTCGTTTACTCTGAGCGACATATCCATGCATATAAGAAACTGCTGGATCCTGAAAATGGTTCATTCCTAGATCATCCCAGGGCTTATCTCAAACTCTCGGTGGAACATGTGTCTTCCAAAGACCTCCATTTGCTCATCCAAGCTGATCGACATTATTTCAGTGATTGACTTCACTGGCAATTTAGAGAGACATCAGACCACCTAGAGTTTCTAGAACAATATTATGATAGAAGGAAAAAAGTTAGTATAGATTCATGGAGAAAAACTATAAATATATTTTATTTTCTGTTTCATGATTTTATATTTTCAATATAAAATCTTCTGATCTACTGTGAATGGAGACACAAAGGATGCCATAGCCTGGGCATTCTTCAGGTCATTAAGAGTGGTTATTTCCATCAGATATGATGTCTTTCTTGATGGGATATATTTCCTGTGGCTGGATTTCCATTGACCTTGTTCCAGGAGACTGATAAAAATTTTTACACATAAGATTCTAAAATGTTGCTTAAGGCAAATTTTTAGTATGTCAGTTTCACCTATTTATTCAAGAAATGCCAAAGTAATCACTGGATGTCACTGAAAATATAGTGAACATAGTTCATATGGACTCAGGTCACCACCACATTTATTACCTGGCCTTCATATGCCTTCACCAGAGGGAAGGGGAGGGATGAAAAGCATGGTGAGGCCTTCATTCTCTGAGCAGCAGTTTAATTTCAGACCCTCAGTCAAAGAGTCTTTGAAACATGAGGATTTTTCCTTTCCCTAGTGTACTTTACTGTCTTAGTACACAGAGATGTATAAAAATGACCAACAGAATAAAATGACCCTAGCCTCAAAAGAGAGGTTTAGCCTTTTGATCCATGAAAAGATGAATTATGGTGTAAGCAAATGGTTATTATCTCTCTTAGAACTTGAACTAATTCACAAAAAAAGGGCTGCAGACCCCCAGAGGAGTGAATAGACCCATCCAAGTTGGCCCATGTCTTAGTCAATGTATCAGTCAGGGTTTACTAGAGAAACAGATATAACACAAGATACACAAATGCATAAGAAATTACAAGACTGGCTCACAATGGGCATCCACAAAGTTGGATGAAGGAGCATGCAGTGGGTGTCTGTATGCTGGAGGTTGAAGGGTCCAGCCCAAGGGCCAGAGCTCACTGCAGTGTCCCGGGCAAGTCCTTATCAGGAGGCCAATGGGTCTACGATGGAACACTGAAGAATCTACGATGAAAGGCTGAAGAGTCCCAGGCAGAAGCTGAAGAGTCTGTGCCAGAAGCCAGAAGACACCCAAACTAAAGGTGAAGACTGGGGCTCCTCCCAGGAATCAGCAATCAGTGTTTCCTCATCTGCCTTTTATAGTATGCTGGCTGCTTCCCTGGGTTGGGTGTAGCACTCACGCCATCTGCCTGCCCTCTTCTTGCACAAGCTGAGGATGTGAAAAACTGGAGACCCTGGTCCCCTGCTGAATCACTTAGTTAAACTTCTGATTTTCTCAAATTGACACAGTGAACAATATCCTAGAACAGTAATGGCTTGTCCTCTACACCACAGGATGTAGAGCTGCTGAGTCACTTAGTTAAGCTTCTAGACTTCTCAGGTTCACACAATGCATAAACCGTAACAGCCGGCTTGTGCTGCTGTAACACAGCCATGGACTGGGTGACTTTTTAATAGCAGCATTTTTTTCCCTCGAAGTCTGCAACTTGGAATTCCAAGATCAGGGTGCCAGCATGATTGGGTTCTAGTTAAGAACATTTCTAGGTTGCAGATTGTTTTCCTTGCATACCCTTACACAGCAGAGAAGAAGAGGTAGCCAGCTAAACTCTAGGCTCTTCTTAATTAATTTCATCAGGATGCTTCCACCATTGTTACATAACTTCCCAAAGGCCCTAACCCAAATACTATCACACTAGTTTGGAACTCAACCTGTGAATTTGACACCACACATAAACATGCAGTTCATTGAAGCCTAGTAAAATCAAGTATTAAAAACATCAAAAATCAGACAAAATGAAGCACAAAAGTCACAACCGATGTGAAATGGAAGAAGCTGGAAGCAGACCTGAGAAGTGTACAAGAAGGAAGCAAATGCTGAATTGCGCCTGGGACCATGGGTTCCCTTGTGTTTCTCATGGGAAATCTCATCTTTTCTCCTGCTTTTCCTAGTCCCTTGAATCCAGTAGGATGAACATCTTGCAGAGGTCTTTATTTTTTAAATTTTCCTACTAAATAACACTGGATGATATTTCAGATTAGTTGATTGTATTTATAGTCTTAGAGAAAATCTAGACATTTTCAAGTAGTTTGAAGGAGCAGAAATAAATGTTATGTGGCACTTTGCTTTTACTAGACCACTGAAGACGAACGGCATAAATAAAAACTGTATTATTGCTGTAACCAAAAAAATTTTTTTAAATCAGAAGAGTCCTGCTATAGATTTTTCTTTTCTCCCTTCCCCCCCTTTTTTCAGGAAATGAAAAAATTCATTGAAAGTTTGCAAAACCCACTGAACACAAATGAAGACAGAATATCAGACTTAGAAGACAGAATTGTTGTTAGCTAACAGGGAAAGAAAGATCTCTTAAAAATGGACAGGGGCCATGAAAAACAATCCAACGACTGCAAGATGATGCAAAGAAAAACAACATAAGATTCACTTGGGTCCATGAAAAAAGCAGGAGTTAACACAAATGACTTACAAAACCTGTTCACCTAAGTAAGGACAGAAAACTTCCCAACCATGGAAACAGAATTAGACATACAGATAAATGAGGCAAATAGAACTCTGATTACTCATGAACAAAATTTCCTTCTTTTCTTAACATGGCAATGTAGTGGAATAATATAAAACAGCTTTGTGTATTAGAGGAATGTGTAATTTTTGCAGGATCTTTTTTATCAGAAGTCATATAAATATTCCATTTAAAAGCATAGTTATATACTTTTCTCATTTTAGAGACTTGGAATATTGTGGAGAATTGGGTGTGAGAAGGAATGTGTCACAATTCAGTGAGGAAAATTCACATCAAACAAGTCTTGCACTGTTAAAGCAGGGTGGAGAAGACCATGTGATAATGAGCTTGAAAAGCAAGGGATGGAATTTGCATCTTTTGTATTGAAAGAACAGAAACATTTAACATTTGTATTAAATAAGCTGTGTGTTATCATTTGATTTATTTTTAGTGTTAATGTAATTTATGGATATTTGCCACTTTTGGTAATTCCCAGGAGAACAGGGTACTTTTAAATATGTGTGTACTACAGTTTTTCTCAAAAGTACTTACTAGTTAGACATAAATATCACAATAATCCTGAGATCCAAGGCTATCAGACAGCTTTGTATTCACCAAGAGACTTGCAAAACATTTTGGAAATTATCTGGGCCTTGCAGATGCTCTTAAGCCACAGAGAAAATTATTTAATGGAGAATTTATATCCCATAAAGGATTGTGCTGCTGAGAAACTGGATCGCATGACTGACTGAGATGGAGGTAAAATCCAAACAACACCATGTTTGTGTGAGATCGTTTGCCAGTGTCCAGGCAATGAACGATTTCCCACCCAAGTTGGCTGCAGTGCTCCATGGGAGGGGCGTGTATGTGTCCCATGAGGCCTGATCTAAGGGCTGGCTGGAGGGGAAGAAAAGACAAAATGAATATTTAAGCTTTGGGAGCCTTCTTAAATTTTGTCCCTGGCATGTGACTAATGGCTTAGCTATGGATAAAATAAAGTATTTCTCAGAAAACTAGTAGTCTTTTATATTAGAGATTATTGAAGATAAAATAGTGGAAAAAATACACAGAGAGGGAATTGAAAATATAAAACACTCGATCATTAACTACAGTCTGTAGGTTTGTCATAAAATGAAAAAATGTGTTTTCATGGAAATATGCACATATATGCTTAACTCTAAAAAGCTATAAAAAACGAAAAATAAATCTTTGGGGTACTTTGGTTAAGATATGTTTGAGAACACTTTATTATAAGTGTGTAAAATTCAAACACTGGGAATTATATTTATTTTATAGTTTTGGAATACAAAAGTCACATGAAGGGGTATGAAAAACAAAATATCAAGTGTGCTTACTATAAAATAATTTTAAAAACTCGACAGGTAAGTGAACCATCATTTAATCATTAATTTTCACTACAGTTGTTGTATGATTTTATGTAATTATCTAAAATAACATAAGTCTGAAAAATAACTCAAGCATGGATAAAAATAAGCTGCACAGCACACTCAAGGTCTTTAATCTGTGGGTGTCAGAAACTCACTGTGGGAGAAAAGGATGGAATGAGGAAGGATGGTATACAGAAAGTACACAGCGCAAACTGGGACTTTAATCTTTGCTAAGGGAATCAAATTAGCAAGGTATTTATCAATGACGACAGCTGATTTGCTTCATAAAGAGTAAACATGTGATTCTGATTTTATTTATTCCTTGTTAAATATGTTTTTCTGCCCATATATGTACTGGTTCCTTTGTCAAAATTATTTCAAAAATAAATGTTTATTTATTATTTGATTTTTTACTTTGTTTTCAAATACATAAGTCTGGAGATATGTATATATATATATATATATATGTATGTATATATTTATATTTGTGTGTGTAATATATACATATATATATTCCAAAATTTTTATCCAAAGTTTTTATCCAAAATTTTCCCTTGATTAGTTTATATTTTCTTTATTATTGGTAAAAATTAAGTAACATTTTTGCCAACTTTTCTGCTATTACTAAGCACATGATTATTGCCATATGACTAGGTAACATGTTTTGTTATGGCTCATCCATTATTAAATCCTATGTATATGTTTGCTAGCTTGGATCTTCCGTTTTCAAATTGAATAGCACAAATGTGCCTTCAAGCTGGTCGACTCTTCTGTCATTTACATTGCATGGTTAAACCAGTCCAATGATTTGTTTTATTTCAGAATTTTTTCATCTTCTATTTCTCTGCTAAAATTTCTTAAGTGATATTCTGAAAAAAAAAATGGCTGATTTCAAATCGTTGAGAGTTGATACAGTAAAAATTTAACAATCTTTCCTATATAATCCAAAAGTTTTGCTATGTGGGCTCATAATGTGTTTGATGTTGACTGTTGATTTTTACTTTGATAGTGGAACATAGATCCCTATTATGTGAATTGTTGTGTCATGCGAATGTCACAGGTCCTAAATGCTATATATTTGATATTTGGGAACAGTAGATGTTGCTTTAAAGATATATTTATTTTGGCTGGCAATTAACTTTGTTAAAGTTACTTTGCAAACTCTTAGCTTTTCTATGGTGGATAGCATTTCAAATTCCATTTCAGTTTTCAATCAAAACTTTAGGCTGACCAGAGGTGACATATGTGTGCATGGATAGATATGTTGCTAACCAGATTGGAAAGACATTAGGCACAGAATTTAAGTTACCAATTCTCTTAATTTCTTCTTTTTGGTTGTTGAGTTTTTTTGACTTTTTTTTTTATTTACCAATCTAGAAAGGTGGTGGGATTTGTGTTTTAGCTGTTTCAGGACTAGCTACCATGACTTACCTTCAGTTAAAAGCCTATAATGTTCTGTTCTTTTAAAAGTCATGAATTCAAATTTTCATTACTATGCTTGATGAAATATTGATCTTTGTCTGTAAAGATGTTTTACTTGTATTTATTCTCTTCAACTGATCATTATTTAATAATATTATTTAACAATATTTCAAACATTCTGAATAAGCCAAAAAATATGAGACAAAACAAGTACTTCTCATTACTTTATTCCTTTTATTTCCTCTTGGAATCTTTTTCCTGCTGACTTTCCAGCTCTCAGCCACCCTCTTCCCCTATACAGCATTCACCACTTCACAGCGCATTTGTGTGAATCTTTAGCTTGGAAATTTTTATTTTTCTTTGTTTCTTTTTACATGAAACACATTAACTTTTTTTGTCAGACTACGATAAACATTTACAAGTCACTAACTCGCAAATACTTCACTGAATCCACTCAGTCTTATTTTTCTCTGGTATAGATTTGAGTGCATGTGTGATCTGGAATACTTTTATTATCAACTCTTAGTTGTGTTATTGAGATAGATCTAAAATTCTGATTCCAAATGTGTTTCATTTCAGAACTTTGTCATACAGTCTATTACTTTATTCTATTAGTGTTATTAATTTTGGTGTAAGTCTAATACTTATTTTTGCAAATAATACAGATTTTAAATTTTTTAAAAATTTTCTCATCATGCATATTTTGTATAAACTCTGGAGACATAGAGTTTTCTTTTGCCTTTCAGTTTGGAATTCTATTAACTTTCTGAATACTAGTGTCAGTCATAATTTTCCAAAATATCTCTATTATTATTTTTAAAGTTTTCATTATTTTGCTATACTAAAATTACATATTTCAACTTGCATACTTTATATTTCTTAAATTTTTTCTTGCATGGCCTATTACCTTGTTAATTTGTAGTGGTTTATTCCGTCCCCCACCCCAGTGTACTAGAGTAAGCTATTGTCTTGGTTGGTTCTGCATTCTGACCCCTTTTCTGCCACAGAGAAGAAACTAGTCCACATTCATATGTCCCTCAGGTATTCTTCCCAAATGTAGGCCACCTCTTATGTTAGTGATGAAGCAGTTCTACTATAAGTCCTTCCCCCAAGATACCAATGAACAATGTTTTTCTTCTGATGTGAGCTAAAACTACAATCTTATTAATTTGAAGCAGGTAATTCAGGTAGTTTGTCAGGTGTTTGATGTTTCTTAATGCAATTCTTTGTATTTCGTTATGAAGAATATTTGTAATATATTTTGTAGCACCCAGCACGGGAGTAGAAGTGGTCATAGAAACTGAGAGACTAGCTCAGTAATGAGAATGGACTTTCATTTTTCTAGATATTCTGAATGTCTTTCTCCTAAGAACTCTGTGGAAGACACAAAAGTATTTGAGTTTGTGTTCCATGGAATTGCTTTTTAAAATAAAATTTTGTTTGATTTCACATTGATATTTTTACCACCTGAAGGCATGGGTAACATGTTGAACCTGCTATAATTTCCAGTCTTGTGGTACAATTCAGCCTATAAAATAGTTCTACCTTTTACATTTATTTATTTATACATTTAATTTTTCTTTCTTTCTTTTTTGAGACCTGGTTTCACTATGCAGTTCAGGTTGGTCTTGAATTCACTTTGTAGCCCAGTCTGGCCTTGAGCTGGCAACAATCTTCCTGCCTCAGCCTCCCAAGTGCTGGAATTAGAGGCTTTCCCCATAACACTTGACATTAGCTTCTACTTCTGAAGCATGCAAGTCCTTCAAACCTCAGAGTAGCAGTCATCTAAAAATTTTATCTCTGCTTGGTGCATAGAGAGACATTTACTCATCCTGAGAAAATGATTAAATGTATTAATATGAATAGTATCATTGAATGAAACTAACCTGGTGAATAATTATGTATATTGGGAAATTGTTTTGAAATGATTATACATTCTAGGTTTTTTAAAAAACTAGATAAAGTAAAAAATCAATTGAAAATGTTTTAGTAATCTTTATTTTATTACCATAATATGTGAATTTTTAGACGAGGTCGGGCATGTTCAAAGTGGCATGACCATAGACAATAATACATGAAATTTTAAAACCTAGATATAAAGTCATTCTTTGTGTATTATTCTCTGGTGTCTTTGTTAATCAAGGAGAGTTAAAGATCAATATATGAAATTTTGGCTTAGAGAGTAGAATAGACTAATCTTTTCCAGTGTACACAATGTGTTGTTTAGCAGATTTTTAATTCAATTTATTTTTAACATTCATTGTGTGTTTTTCTAAAGTATTGTGCAAAAATTATATTCTATAATCAATCTCTTGGGAATAACAGCATATACACAAGGCATAGCTGAAACTGTAATACATTTTATATTCAAGCCCCTTAGTTTAATGTCCCTCTATTATGTTATATGGGTTATTTAACGATGTAATACAGATACATGCTCATCTACCTGTAGGATTTGTCTTCAGTGCAAGCTTTACATGCCATTCTAAGAGTAGCTATATTTTATAATTTATCTTACACCTAAAATTAGTCTCCCGCATAACCTAAGCTTACGAAACCCATTTCTGACTGCATTCTCAAATTTCTTCTCTGACTGTAGGTTGCATAAAATTTAGATTATCAAAATGCCTGTTGTGGAATATTACAAAACAGAACTGTGGGCCCCTAAATGATCTATATATTTGCAATCCTGGAACAAGGACAAAACTCAGGAGTGGTCAGTCGGCTTGAGCAATCGCATTTTTAAGTGTTTTACAATGGCACACATTTATTATCTAAGGATACTGTAGCCAAATTTCATAAGTGATATATCCTGGAAAGATTATTTCCAGTGTTTAATGTTAACACAGCAATAACATGCAGTCTACACAAGAAACTTACAACTAATACAAATAAAGCAATAATTGAAGTTTAGGCAAAGAATATAAATATACAGTTTATAGGAGAATGAATACAAAACACAAGAAAATGAATAAACATTCATAGTAATATTTAATCTTCAAAGAAATGCTTAAGTATCTGAATTATTTTATGGGTGTTAAATTAATAAAAGTAGATTATGAATAATTTCAAGTCTTGGGTGAGAAAAGCAAAGATTATAAAACTTTATATTTTTATTCTATCATTTTAAGTGGTTAAAATCATCTCTATGTCAATTTGATATGTTTTGGGAAAAATAAACATGTGCACATTGTGTGTCACAGTATTCTGAAACATAGGTATCGATCTTAAAAAAATTCTGATTTGAATCTTTAAATGTGCGTAGAGAAGAATACTTATTGGAGTCTACTAAACATAGCTTAGGCTTGAAGGTAATCATACCAAACTGGGAGAGTATGTAGGCAAAATACAGTAAATGTACACGTGTAATGTTTTTATTTATATACGTGTGAGGTAAGGAGTTGGAAGCTCAAGGAACAATATGGATGGATTTTTAAATACGGCATTATGTGATACCATTAAGGTGTACCAAATGCTAGGAACCTGAAAAAATTATGTACACGATCTCTACACACACACACACACACACACAAAAACCAAATAAAAATCAGTGAGATGAATTAAGGATTGCGATGAGTTAGATAGACCCAGGCGTATACCATACTTGTGATGTATGAACCCAGCCACAAAAATGTTGAATTGCTCTATAGATTACTATAGGCTCAGGGTGAAAAAGTTTTAACTCCTTGTTCTTTCTATTTCTAAGTTGTTTCTAAAATCTATATATGAATCAGAACAGCTGTAGGTACTCTTGTCAATAATTACAATAATTTTGAATAAATACTCAGAAGTGAAGCCTTTTAAAACCGTATGTTATTATTACAAAGATTAATACATTAAGTTACAGAAAATTAGTTCTCAGAAATGGATTTACAAATATATGTTGTCCTCCCCTCTAATAAGCTTGGCAAAAAAGAAAAACCTTTTCAGTACACTTTGTTAGATCCTTTGGACACGCATGTGGGAGAGAAATGAATTTAACATTACATATTTCATAACCTTACAAAGCATACAAACAATAAACCCTAAATACAAAAGACACACACACACACACACACACACACACACACACACACACACACACAGAGTACCGTAATCTGCCACCTGAACTTAAACTTCTGGAAGAGAAGACTTCTCAAATCTGATAGAAAATTCACTCACCTCAATGAATGAAATTGTGTCTATTACAACAAACAAAAATTGAGATCACATTACTCAGAGGCACAAGTAAAAGTGAGAAAATTCAAGTCACAGAAGAAGGGTAAAGACACTGGCTACCCAATTATTATTGTTGTTTGTTTGCTGAGACACGGTCTCACGATGCAGTGTAGGCTGACCGTGAATTTGCTTAGACCGGCTTTGAACTTCTGGTGATCTTCCTGCCTCATCCTGCTGAGTGCTGAAATTACAGACATGGGCAACAATGCACAGTGGTTATACAATTATTTAACAGGATTCATAGCCAGAAAATATTTCCTAGGAATATAGCAGAATTTATTTAATGAGCAAAATACTTGACTACACAGGCAAAAGAGAGGACATTCAGTCAACCAATAAATAGGTGAAAAGATTCCATATTTAGTTTACCAGCAGGGAAACATAAAATATGAACAGAAATTTTAAAGAGAATACCAAATGTTATAAGAAATATGGAGCCCCCAGAACAGTAAAATATCTTAAGAGTGAAAGTTGGTAAACAAAAAACAATCTGAATACCTATAAACACTAGGGTAGGTAAACATGTTTTGATATAGTGATTAAAAATTATGTATAAATATATATATAAATTTTTGTGTACCTATAAATCTAGACGTTAATATGTATGCAATTGTTTATATTGTATATTTGCATAAGAATAAAATGTAAATTAATAAACTATTATTGCATTTGACAAAATATTTTGATACTGCAAACAATTCACAGCAAAAATATGTTTTCTCTGTGATTTTGCTTGCTTTGTGTTACTGGGGGTTTTGTTTTCTTTGCAGCTCTAGTACTCATACATGCTAGACTACTCCATTATTGAGTCACATAATCAGCCCAAGAGATCAGACATAAATGAGTATATTCCACACCCCCTCAATATGAATAAATAATATAGTTAGTTTTTATGCTCCTTGATATCTCTGAGAGAGACCATTACCCTCAGAGTAGATACAAGACTGTCTGGTGAAGAATTAGAATATACTTTCTTCATCTGCATGCTGGTTACATCAGTCATTTTGTGAAAATTCATTAAGTTGTCCACTTATGTTACATATACTAGTTTTGCAAAACATATAGAAGTTATGCATAGTTTTGCAAAGGTATACTGCACTTCAATTTTAAAAAGAAATGTTTAATTAACAGCAGTGCTTAAGAAAATCAGAACCTTGTACATTTCTAGTGGGAATGTAAAATGATGCATATGGTTACTTGTCCCCAAAACTTAAGCATAGAATTATTGATGATCACATCTGTTGTATATTTAAAAAAATGAAAGTGGGAACTTGAACTGATGGGTGTACACCCATGCTCTCAGCATTATTATTTACAGGAGGTGAAAGCTGGAAGCACTATATCTTTGACTTACTTTAAAATGGTTGAAGAATGGAGTGATTTACCCTGAAGAACAGAGGCTATTTCAGGTCTGATCACTTCAGTTTAGATATTTACAAAGCATCACTTATAGAAAAGACTGATTTGAATAAGATATTACATTTGAAGTATGAAAATCACATTCTATGAGCTTTACTCATTTATTTATTCAAACCTTAAACTTTTCAGTTATCAGTTATTCAACTTTTAATATGAGAACCAGGCTGTGTCTTTTTCTAAATTTGTAGATTTCTAAATTTGTCATATTAAAACTGAAAATATATGTTTAGCACATTTGCTATAACCAGAAATTTAGTTTGCATGCTGAATTATAACAGGCATTGAAAGATAGTTTGTTCAGAGAAGAAGTTTATCATATTTTTCAGTCCATAAGATAGTGGAAAAATATTTTTAAGATATGACCCATATGAGAAGGCTTAACAGCTGTTTAATTTCTCTTATCGGTTTGCAGGGTTTTTTTTTTTCTTCTTCTTCTTTCTTTCCTTTGAATGGGGGGAGATGCGTATAAAAAATGAGTTTGGTGGTATCACTTCATTTTTTTTCTGAGGATATGCCATGTTGTAACATTTCTTTCTTTTATAAAATTTCAGAACACTGATGCTTACATGGAGACAGTGCATTGCATGGCTACCTAGTATATTACGAAGGAAATAGCTGGCAATGGACAGATGCTGGGTAGGTGTTTATCAGTTAGAAACATCTACATTCAGCTAATGGAGAAAAAGAAAACAGGAAAAGAGAAGAAAAGAGAAGCACCAAAGCACACTACACTAGAAGCGTTGAATAAGGTGGTTACAGGAATACCATAATAGTATGTGAAACAGAATAGTTAGAATTTTGATGCTGTTTAATAAAAAAATTAGAGACTTTTTTTATTTATCATTGAAATAGATATTAATAAAAAAGTTTTGGCTATGTCTTATGTGAAAGAAATATTATTTTTAAATACACATATATATATATATATATACTTGTGCCTGTCCCTGAGTATTAAATGATTATTAGAGTGAAAGAAGCAATAGTTGAATTCTGTCCCTTTAAGTAGTGGTACAAGCTCAAATATGTTCCTAATTAATCAACAGTAAAATTAGTTTCCACCCAGAAGGTATTAAGCAAAGACTCAGCAAGCTGTTTGCCTGAGATTAAAACTCTGCTGAGCCAAATCCAGTAAATGTGAATGTAAGAACACTGCCTTCCATGGTAGTCTTTAAAACTTCAATCTGGTTTTCTGCCATGGCTTTAAGGAAACCCACTAAGTTGCTTACAGTCCAGATGTTCCTATTAACGGCAACTCCACACTGTATTTTTCTCTTTGATTCATCCTGTGCTTAGTTATTCATGGGGGTGGGACTCATAATATGTATTCCAAGCAGTGTCATCGAGAATTTGACTCAATTATGCTCTGCAGACTTTATTTAAGAAGCACCAAACCACTCACTAACAGGACACGGTAA
>RJWT010013480.1:0-21730 GCA_004365215.1 Cuniculus paca | reverse complement strand
CCCAAGTTTTGACAGTATTTGTCTCTGGGGAAGAGGAAGAAGATTGAGAATACTGCTTCAGAAAGAGGCTTTTTATTGTACATACTTTACACTGTTGGGATTTTACACTAGGTATATATTTTTAAAAACAGACTTTAAAAAAGCTATTATAAGCCAGGTGTGGTGAGACATGCCTGTGATTCTAGCACTCAGGAGGCTGAGGCAGGAGGATTGTTGTGAGTTCAAGGCCAGCCTGGGCTACAAAGTGAGTTCAAGGCCAGCCTGAATTGCACAGTGAAATCCCGTCTCAAAAAACAAAACAAAACAAAACAAAAAACAACAACAACAACAAAAAGAAATCACTATTATGAAAAACAAATAGAGCTATAAATCTGAGACTAGATGCAAAAGTAGTCTATATAGTAAAAAACTTAAGACAATCAAAGCCAAAGAGGCCTTATACTCACAAGACAGAAATAATGCACACTAATATTGTCTTTCTGAAGAAATTCTCCTAATTTTTCAGGATCCCCAGGTTCTTGGAGGCATAGCCGGCAAACTAGAAGGGTGAATATTAAGAATTAATTATAGGCTTGGCTCAAGTTGACCATTAAGAATGAAAGAGAAGTATGAACTAACCATCTGAGTACAAGGAGTGCAGATGTACTTTCAGTTTATGAAGGGGTTATGTCCTTTTATAAGTTGAAAATATCAAGTCACGAATGCATTTAAGCTAGGCATGGTGACACATGCCTGTAATTCTGGCACTTGGGAGGCTGAGGCAGGAGGTACATCAAGAGGTCAAAGCCGGCCTGGGCTACACAGTGAGTTCAAGGCCAGCCTGCACTACATAGTAAGACCCTATCTCAAAAAACCAAAAACAACAGCCAAGAAAAAAAAAAAAACTCACAGAATGCACTTTACCTACCAAACATAGCTTATCACACAGCATACTGTACAGTATTGGTTGCTTTCCTTCACAATTGTGTGGCTGACTGGGAGCTGTGGCTTACTCTCAGCATTGTGAGATAATACCATACCACACATCACTAGCTTGAGAAAAGATCAAAATTCAAAATATAGTTTCCACTATGAATGGATAGCACTTTTGCACTGCTGTAAAGTCAAAGATTTCTAAGTCAAAACTTTTAAGTTAGGAACATCTGTATTGGGAAAAGGGTCACTTTGGCAAGGAGGAAGGTTAGGACGAGGTCTTACTTGGCAGTAGTTAGGAGTTGATGTAATTTTGGTCACACTAATATAATTTTGTCTCTTGAACTCTGATCATGAAATTTTAAAATTACAGACCCTGAGTTCTTTAGGATCTTAGAGAATCTAGGAAGGCAGTAGGGCTGACAGTGAGCGAAGCAAATTTACTGTCCCACACAGATGGCCTTCTTTGTAGAGGTCTGAAGACAGCACACCTCATCTTTCTTACCTGGCCCTGAAGACAGCTTCCTTTGGATTACCCTCCTAGTCCTGGCAGATTTTCTATATAAGAGAAAGAAGTGCAAGGTGGTCTTTGAGTACCCTATTGACAACTCCTGAAATATTTTCTTTAAAATGTCATTCACATGTCTGATGAGGACCAAAATAGTCTGATGAGTCTTTTTTTTTTTAGACATGGTCTCACTACGCAGTTCAGACTGGCCTTGGGCTATGTAGCCCAGGCTGGCCTCGAACTTTCAATGATCCTTCTGTCTCAGCCTCTTGAGTGCTAGGATTACAGGCATGCGCCACCATGCCTGGTACTGATGAGTCTCTTTTAATTAATTTTATTATTTTGCAGTATTGGGGATTGAACCCAGAGATACTCTATCACTGAGCTACAACCCAGCCCTTATTTTGAGACAGGCTCTTACTAAGTTGCCCAGACTGGCCTCAAACTTGCCATCCTCAGCCTTTCAAGAACCTGGGATTACAGATGTGTGCCATTACTCCCGGCTTCTTGTTTTTTTTTTTTTTTTTAAAAGACAAAACATATCCGCTAAATTATCTGAGGGTAGGGACCAGATTATAACAATCTTTCTGATGCCAGCTACCTGTTCTGCCTGTGTTGACTAAATGAATGCAAGAGCAAACCCCCTTTCACTCTTTTTTTCCTGCCAAGTACTCTGCATTTAAGGTGGTACCACCCTTACAATGCTGATGTGATACTGAAGTTGAGTGAAGTTTTTCACTGCTAGCACCATCCTTAGCACTTTGCTAAGTGCTAATCAATCTATAGAATATGCTTAAAAGATGGAAACTATTAGTATGCGTTAACTCCCAGGAGAGAAATTGAGGCATAAAAAAGTGACTTATGCCAGGTCACTTTGCAAGTGGCAGAGCCAGGATATCAATTTGCATAGTAAAGTTCCAGAGCTACCACCTTGCTACTAGAGACAGCACTGGCAAGACAGGAAAGGCAGCTTTCAGTGACCACCAGTGTATACTTTCAGTGTTTAACCCTACTCGCTAAAACCAGGCCAAAAGGAGCAAAAAAGTGCAGCACATATCACCAGTCTTTGGTCAATTTCTCCCAGCTCTCTTCTGTCACCTATTCTACCTCGATCTTTGGCATTCTTTCTTCTTTTCTTTTATAGTCTTCATTCGCTGCTGTCTCTTTCCTATATTGAATTCTTCTGTATTATGATGACAGTAGAGGTTCTTCTAGCTATAAATATAAACAGGGCTTGGTCAGCAATTTAGTTCAGCTTTTGGTTATCCATAGGGTCAAGGCAACAGTGCACTTCACTTTCCAGCCCCTGTGATGGAATCAAAGGGAACACCCAGTATCAACGTTAGTAATAGCCAACAGCTCTTGGACTGTGCCGAGGACTGTTCAAGGTTTACACACAAAACTGCCACATTAGCCACAGTTATTATTTCTATTTTTTAAGATGAGGACACTCAGGCTTAAAGAAATATCTTGCCTAAGTCAAGGCTAAAGTTAGATACAAGTGGTATTTGAACCCAAGTAGCTTTGTACAGATGCCAACATTAAATCCTGCACTTTATACTGCTCTCATATAGCAGTGTTCAGAACTTGCAACCATTACTTGACCTAAAATTGTTTCTACTAGATGCGTGAGACAGCCCTTTTGAAAAAGCCATCTTTTGTACCCAAGTGTGTCTTAGTTTTACACAGTAAAAGCTAGAGAAGGTGGTTCTTTCCTAGGAAAAGGAACCTGTGAGATTTTGGCTGCCTAAAACCAACAATTTTCTCTAGTGAGAGATAAGAAATAACACTGATGAATTGACCCCTTGGCTTCTATTTCTCCTTTATGAGGCTCAGATAGTCACTGAGGTTTGGCCTGTCCACAACTTGTCTACTTCCGAGCTGAGTAGAATACCCCAAAGTGGACAAGACACCTTGCCACTCCTCCAGACACTAATATTAGCAATTACAGTTAATAGTTTTCATTGGTCACAAGTAAATCCTTGAAAGTGATAAAGGGCAAAAGAAATCGGGTCCACTCGTATGAAAGGAGCGCTGTCTCTAGTCTGGGGAGGGAAGATAACATTCTCTGAGAACTGGGGGAATTAGGTCACTTCACAGATGTGTACTGCTGTACCCACAGTCTTGGATTAAGGTTGGGGATCATGAGTATCTTTAGGGCCTTTCAACTATTCTGCATGACAGTGACCACTAAGGCAGTTAGCTGCTCAGAAAACCAAGGTGAGGCAGCCTTCCCTTTCTTGGACGTTGCTTGCTCCATCTCCTTTTCCAATCTGTGAGTTGTAGTTGCAGAGCTGACATGTGCTGCCGTCCTAACAGTGCTCGGACAGGCTGGAAGAGGAGAGAGAAGAGCGCGTGGGACCCGCTGTGGTTGACTGCGGACAGCTGCGGGGGCTCCCCACCATCCGGCAATAGAAATAAACCTTCAAACTTTTTAACTTTTCCATCGCAGGATCACGACCTTACTCGAGTAGGCTTCCTTGTACCCGAGTAGTTACAAGATGCAAGCACCTACAAACACACTGAGGAGGACGTTCTGCACGCTGCTCCAGTCCACGGTTCCCTAAGCGGGGGCCTGCTCCCTCCAAACGCTTACCAAGTTGTTTCACTGGATAAATGCTGGGCAGATGCTTGCTGGGAATATGAAAAATAAAGGAAGGTGTTCGGCCCCGCCGCCGCCGCCGCCGCGAATAAATAATGATATACTTGGAAAATACGTATTGCTGTGGCCGCAACCGTTCCCTGAGGTAACAGCCGGGGGAACCGGCTCAAGGCGCATCCCGCGCAGGCCAGACCAGGCTCATGTCGCGTCCGCGGAACCAGGCCGGAGACGCCTCCGCCGCTCGCTCCGCGCGGTAGCACACGGGCAGCCGCTCCTGGCCGGGGCCGCCTACCCAGCTATCCCCGAGGGCACCGCTGTCCCGGAGTTGTATTCGTTGTGACAAGCCGTGAGAGCTACCTCACCGGCGGCTGCCCCGCGCGGTGACTGCGCCGGCCAAGGAGGGGAGCGCGCAAACGGGGGCTGGAGCACGCGCACCACAGCAACAACCGTTGGCAAAGGGAGACCGCTAACGGCCACGCGCCTGCCCACTCCTCAGTCGCTCCCTTGCGCATGCGCGCCTGCCTCCGAGCGCGCGACCGCATTTGCGGTCGGGACCGCGGAAGATGAGCCCGTGGGCAGGGCCGTCGCGCAGTAGTGACGTAGCGCTGCCGTCGCGCACGGGTGACGCAACGGGACCCGTTGTCTGTGCGTGGGGCTGAGGGGCCCCGGGGGCGGTGGGGGCTCCCAGCGGGGGCGGCGGCGGGTCGGAGGGGCCTGGACATGGCGCTGAGGGGCCGCCCCGGGGGAAGATGAATAAAGGCTGGCTGGAGCTGGAGAGCGACCCAGGTGAGGAGGGGGCTGGGCGGGCCAGGGATTGGGGGGACCCGACGGGCCTGGGACGCGCCTGATTACCATTCCCTCCTGTCGCCCCACCCAGGCCTCTTCACCCTCCTGGTGGAAGATTTCGGTAAGAGCCTCCTGTCCGCTGAAATGGGGCTTTGGGAGTTCATGCCCGTGTCCTGGCTGCAGGGCCAGGGGCTGCCCTTCGCGAATTCTTTCGTTTCCCGATCGCAGGTGTTAAAGGTGTGCAGGTGGAGGAGATCTATGACCTCCAGAGCAAATGCCAGGGGTGAGTGGCTGGGTCTCCCCTTTACACCCAGAAGAATGGGAACAGGCAAGGGAAGAATGCCCTTCAAGGGAGGCAGTATCTGAAAACCCATGTTGTGATTTGTCACAGAGGAATCATACTTCTTTTCTGAGTGCCATCCTAATCAGCTATTTTTTTGTTTTCTCCCAGTTTTTCCTCAGCACTTCCCTTTTGGGAGTAGCCATTCCCTCAACCATCCTTGGGTACATTTTAGGTACCTTTTCTAGCAGCAGGAAGCCCTAGGTCACAGTACCTTTTGTGCAACTGGGTAATTCATTAATTATATGCCCATGCATGCTGTGGCCTTAATGCCCACTCAAAAGTTGTCCTGTATTTGTTGATTGGTGTGACAAGACCCCTCTTCGGTGCCCAAACCAGGTTCTTGTTCTGGCAATCTGCACAATACAATTGTGGAGTGACTGCTACAATGACTGAACTAAGTAACTGACTTCTCGTTTTTTTGAAAAAGAAGGAATGGGTGTGGATGTTCATTTGTTCTTGTGGCTTTATTGGAGCTCAGGCCTTGAGGTCCAGTAGTGAGAGTTAGTACTAAAATCCTCATCAGAGTTTTTGTTTTTGTCTTACTTTGTGTTTCTGTGCTGAGCCATTCCAGCTCCTTTTTATTTTTTTTAACCTCATTCAGAACCATAGACTTCATAGGGAGAGTGAGTGGATTCCTGGAGCGCCACAGCTGACCAGAGCTAATGCTTGACCGGTGGCAGCCCTGTGGGGCATGAAGGCTTAGGGCCACAGTGGATACAGTGTTGGGAAGAAGCCAGGGAGAGGTGGGATCATGATGACAGGAGCCCCTGAGTGATGACCTGGTGCAAAGTAATAGGGGAAGAAAGAAGAGGATGCTGACGGCCTTTTGCTCTTACTGCCCTAGCCCTGTGTATGGATTCATCTTCCTGTTCAAATGGATAGAAGAACGCAGGTCCCGTCGCAAGGTCTCTACCTTGGTGGATGATACATCTGTGATTGATGATGATATTGTGAATAATATGTTCTTTGCCCACCAGGTGTGTTGGGCTCTGTGCTTGTTGGAGGGTGGTATGCTTGCTTCTTTCTTTCTTTTTTTTTTTTCCTCAGAAAGTGGAAGTGAGGAAGGCAGGAGGAGGAATAGGCATATACCAAAGGTGATGGTTATAGAAACTTCTTGGCAGTAGGAACCCAGCTGTTACTAAAGGAAACATCTTTAGAGTAGGGTGGCATCTCAGTTCACTCTCCATGTCCCCAGACACTTGCTGAATATTTAGTTGGTACATGTTAAATGAACAAATGTTGGGTGAGGATGATGAAAGCCCAGGAGGGTTCCTCTCCAGATACAAGTTCCTGTCTCAGAACCCATTCCCGATGACTATGGGCTTGGGGGACCTTGGGTGAAGGATTCTGTGTGTGAGTCACTAGTCTTGGTTTTACAGCTGATCCCTAACTCCTGTGCCACTCATGCCTTGCTGAGCGTGCTCCTGAACTGCAGCAATGTGGACCTCGGACCTACCCTGAGTCGCATGAAGGATTTTACCAAAGGCTTCAGCCCTGAGGTAGGCTGCAGTGCCTTAATCTTGACTCACAGCTGGCTGGGAAGATCTGATCCTCAGGGGCACTGGTAATGCTGCCACATGGTATTTGGTGCTATTTGGCTGTTTCTTTTTCAGATGACCATTAATATTACATTTGACCCATAATTAATTGTGTAAGGTAATTGGTTTTAGCTCAGTTGTCAGGAGAAGAGAAAGACCTCAGGAAGGAAGAGACTTAAATTACAATGTCAGAATCTTTCCAGTTGGAACTTTTTCCATCAGGCCTTGTTGCTCCCTATTTTCCACTGATAACTACAAGGCCAGAACAGACCATCTCTCTGGGGGCACCAGAGCTCTTTTCTCTCCCCTTGGAGCCTCTTAAGAAAGTTGGTCTATGCTGCTTCAAATTCCTGGAATGCTTTAGGCTTGCTTAGAGCTTTGTCCCCTTCTCCCCCCCACCCCGAGACCCGCCTGAGAAGGTCTTCTGATGTGATCTTATTCTGTCCCCTAGAGCAAAGGATATGCAATTGGCAATGCCCCGGAGTTGGCCAAGGCACACAATAGCCATGCCAGGTATGTAGGAGCACGGTGGCTAATATGGAGTGGGATAGGGGAAAATGTCATTTTTGCGGGCCCTGATTTTGTATTTCCCCAGGCCTGAGCCACGTCACCTCCCTGAGAAGCAGAATGGCCTTAGTGCAGTGCGGACCATGGAGGCATTCCACTTTGTCAGCTATGTGCCTATCACAGGCCGGCTCTTTGAGCTGGATGGACTGAAGGTCTACCCTATTGACCATGGTAGGCACCTGAGCTAGGGGCCTATTGGGTTTCTTGCTTACTTTCTGGGTTCCTCAGGTGCTTGGGACCCAGTGGCAGAGGGCGGGGTTTATACTGAGAACATCTAACTCTGGCTAGGACTTACTCTGTACTACATTGCCTGACCAGCTCATGACTGGCTGAACCACATTTCTCTATCCTTTTACCCTTGACCTAGTCAAACTCACGATTTTCTTTTTCTTTCTTTTTTTTTTTTTTTTGTACTGGAGATCAAACTCATAACCTTGCACTTGCCAGGCAGGCACTTGTGCCCCTGAGCTAAATACCCATCCCCAAACGCACACTTTTCCACCTGCTGATTCCTCTTCTTGGTTTCTCTTAGGGCCCTGGGGGGAGGATGAAGAATGGACAGACAAAGCCCGGCGGGTCATCATGGAGCGTATTGGCCTTGCTACTGCAGGGTAAGCCTGAGCTTATCCTATCCTTGTAGAGCTATGCTTCCTTTGAGGAGGATACAGAAAAGCTCAGTGATTTGTAAATTACAAGGCCATATGGTTAATCTGGCAAGAAGAGGCTTAGATACTGAGCTTCTACCTCCTTGCCTTGTTTCCTGCCTGGATGGCCCTTGGCCGACCCTGGATGAGCTGAAGGGGAGAGGTAGGCCTTGCTGAGTCCCCTAGGCTGCCACATGTGCTGGCTCACTTCCTGAGAGGCTCCTCACACAACACATTGGAATGTACCAGCTCAGGTGCCTGGTGTACCTGGCCAGCTGCTGCCCACCTTTTGGGTGGGGCCTATCCCTACAGCTGCAGGTGTAACTACACGGAGCCCTGCCAGGATGTCTGCCTCAGTCTGATGGTGGGGCTGGGGTGGGAGCTGCTCTCACGGCTGCGGCTGTGACTGCAGGGAGCCCTACCACGACATCCGCTTCAACCTGATGGCAGTGGTGCCCGACCGCAGGATAAAGTATGAGGCCAGGCTGCATGTGCTGAAAGTGAACCGTCAGACAGTGCTGGAGGCCCTGCAGCAGGTAGGTTTTCTTCCTGCCTGACCCTGGGCCAGCCTTTCCTCTACTGCAGCATCCCTTTCTGATTCCCAAATCACACTCTTGTGGATCCAAGCTTTTCCTTTACAGTACTTCTTTTGCGGGAAAGGTGGAATTTGGGGTGCAGAGGGAGAATAGCTTCTAAAAGAAGGTTGTGGTTTGGTTGTTTCTCTGTGGATGGTGAATGGGTAGAGTCTTGGCCATTGTGCTGTATCTTAGCTGTCTAGAGAGGAGGCCTACCTCTACCTTCCCTCCCTCTGAGCCGTAGATTCCGTTTTCAGCTGATTAGAGTAACACAGCCGGAGCTGATTCAGACCCACAAGTCTCAAGAGTCACAGCTGTCTGAGGAGTCGAAGCCAGCCAGCAGCAAGTCCCCCCTTGTGCTGGAGGCAGGCAGGGCCCCATCAGCCTCTGAGGGCACCCATACAGGTACTTGGTTGGGGAGCGGTGGGGGCTTCGCATAGGCTTTGGAGCCATCCCTCACAGCTTGTCTTGGGAGGTCCAAGCAAGAACTAGCCTTTTTGTGTGCACGTACTTGGGAAGTGGTGCAGAGGTTCAGAACTCCTATGGGAAGTCTGAAAGCCCAATGCCCATGGCTGTCTTGCCTAAGAACATAAGAGAGTTGTCCTTACCTAGAAGGCCCCTGTATAGGGTTGCCATCACCCCAGCCCCCTGAGCCCTCTGTGAGGTACCCCCTCTCTTTCTCTTTCTTGTTTTCTGTGGAGGTACCTTTTTTTCTCCCTCCCCCATGTTTTTTTTTTTGTTTTTTTTTTTTGTCCTTGTCTCATTCTTCCTCTGACCAGGACTTAGAACTTGCTTCTCCTTTTCTGCCAACTGGCTCAGCTATCCTTCTCTGGAGGGAGGGGGAACAGTGCTGTGTAACAATTGGGGAGCCTGTTGGCTTTACTTGAGGATCCAACTAAGGGTCTTCTAACGTATTCTTTGCCCTATCGCAGATGGTGCAGAGGAGGTGGCTGGTTCCTGCCCACAGGCTCCAACCCATAGTCCTCCCAGCAAACCCAAGCTGGTGGTGAAGCCCCCAGGGAGCAGCCTCAATGGTGTTCCCCCCAACCCAACTCCCATTGTCCAGCGGCTGCCGGCCTTTCTAGACAATCACAATTATGCGAAGTCCCCCATGCAGGTAAGTGGGAAGCACCCCTGAAGGAATTTCCTCTGAGCTTTTCAGAGGCCACAGTGGCAGTTTCCCCACGTGATCCCTTGGTGTTCACTCTTTGCTGGGGCTGGAATTGCCAGGTTCCTCTGATACTCAGAAGCTCTGAAACAGCAGGGGCTTAGAGAGGCTTCTTTGATTTTAAATCTAGTCACATGGCTGTGGGGTTAAATGTTTAGGATATGTTCTTTTAGAAACCTTCCATAGGCTTCTGTGCAGTGGCAGTGGATGGCAGCCTCTCCAGAGCCAACGGGAGCACCTGGAAGGGCTCGGTGGACTCAATCTGGAGAGTGTTGCCTTTCTTCCTGATTGCTATGCCCAGCTGGAGAGGCAGCCGCTGTTCCTAACTGTCCTGCTCTCTGGCCCAGGAGGAGGAAGACCTGGCAGCAGGTGTGGGCCGCAGCCGTGTTCCAGTCCGTCCACCCCAGCAATACTCAGATGATGAGGATGACTATGAGGATGATGAGGATGATGATGTGCAGAACACCAACTCTGCCATCAGGTCAGCCCCAGCTCTACAAGGGTAGCAGACTGGGTGCCTTGAATCCCGTTCTGAATATCCCAGCCCAGTGTCTGAGAATGCTGCAGAATACAGGGTCCGGGGAAGGCTGGCCTGAAGGGCTGACCCCAGGTCCTCAAGAAGTTTATGGTGGGCTTGAGGGAGAACTGAACACATAAAGCATGTATCAAGGCATGTCCTGTTTAATGTAGTTTTTCAACTGGGCCTTGAAGGATTGAGGAAAGAAGAGGTGGGAGGGATGGAGGAGATGGGGATAGGGGAGACAGCATTGCTGGAAAATACGGCATTGGCACGGGGCTCGAGTGAGGCCACTAGAATAGAGGTGTTCTTCAAGAACACCGGGCTGCAGTTGGTGGAGCTTAGAGCACCATAATTAGCGTGATTGGGTGAAACTGCTTGGAACCAAGTGTGAGGTGCTTTGGGGTCAGCCCCTGGAGGCTAGACAATTCTGGATACTGCTGGTTGTGATGACTTGGCCTGTTCCCTCAGCTCACCTTTTCTTGGGCCCCACAGATACAAGCGGAAAGGAACAGGGAAGTCAGGGTCGTTGAGCAGTTCTGCAGACGGGCAGCTATCAGTGCTACAGCCCAATACCATCAACGTCTTGACTGAGAAGCTCAAAGAGTCCCAAAAAGACCTCTCAATTCCTCTGTCCATCAAGACTAGTAGCGGAGCTGGGAGTCCAGCTGTAGCAGTGCCCACACATTCGCAGCCCTCACCTACTCCTAGCAATGAGAGCACGGACACAGCTTCTGAGATTGGCAGTGCTTTCAACTCACCTCTGCGCTCGCCTATCCGCTCAGCCAATCCGACACGTCCCTCCAGCCCTGTCACCTCCCACATCTCTAAGGTGCTTTTTGGAGAGGATGACAGCCTTCTGCGTGTTGACTGTATACGCTACAACCGTGCTGTCCGTGACCTAGGTCCTGTCATCAGCACAGGTCTGCTACACCTTGCTGAGGATGGCGTGTTGAGTCCCCTGGCATTGACAGGTGCGTCTTAGGCTGACTCATTGGCCACTTGGTGTACCTCGGGGAGGGAAGAGAGAGGTGGAACAAGTGACCTCAAAGTATCCTGTACTCATGTATCTTCTCATGTCCTCTTCTCAGAGGGTGGGAAGGGCTCCTCACCCTCCATCAGACCAAACCAAGGCAACCAGGCGTTCAGCAGCCCAGAGGAGAAGGAGGTGGTAGAAGCCACAGACTGCAGAGAGAAGACTGGGCTGGTCAGGCCTGGTGAGCCCCTGAGTGGGGAGAAGTACTCACCCAAGGTAAACCTCCTTAGTGGCTTTATCCTGGCAGAGAGAAGGGCCTAGGCTGCTGCTGTCCAGGTGCTGGGTTCTTGACTAGACTTTTGGTGTGAAGTTTGGTGTTTGCAACCAGATGTCAGAAAACCTTTCTGAGTTGGGTGGGGGCAGAGGCCATAATAGGCCCCATGGACACTGGCTGCTCACCCTTGCCTCCAGCTACCTCTTGGTAGGAGAGCTTGGTACTGACCAGCCTCCTCAGGTACAATACTGGATTTTGACAGGAGCTGCTAGCACTATTAAAGTGTGTGGAGGCTGAGATTGCAAACTATGAGGCTTGCCTCAAAGAGGAGGTGGAGAAGAGGAAAAAGTTCAAGGTGGGTGATCTCTCCACTCCAAAGTACATGGTCCTCTGCCCGCTCTTGAGGTCAGCTGCTTAGGGAAATGGACTGTGGCACCCTCATACTTCCTTTTTTCTGCAGATTGATGACCAGAGAAGGACTCACAACTATGATGAGTTCATCTGTACCTTCATCTCCATGCTGGCTCAAGAAGGTGAGGGGCTCATTCTGGTGTCTTAATTGGAGGTACATATCCATCAGGTCTCCCCTGTCTTAGAACTCATCTGAGGCTTGAGCAGACTATGGGCCACAGGGATTGCCATGAGAGCCTCAGCTGTTGCGATTGAGAGGGTGGCTGCTGGGTAACTAGCCACCTGCTCTAGGGTTTCTGCCTTCTGCAGGCATGCTGGCCAACCTGGTGGAGCAGAACATCTCAGTGCGGCGGCGCCAAGGGGTCAGCATTGGCCGGCTTCACAAGCAGCGGAAGCCTGACCGGCGGAAACGCTCTCGACCCTACAAGGCCAAGCGCCAGTAAAGACTTCTGGCCCTGACTACAGCCTGCTCTTGCCGTGAAGCCCTCAGCAGGGGCCTTCCTTGCCCCACTTTGTTTTTCCAGTATTACTGAATAGTTATAGCCAGAGAGCTAAGGCCTCGGGAGTGGCATCCAGCCCATGCTCCCTGCGTCAAACCCTGAGGTCTGGCCAGGGGTGGGGAGGCAGGTCAACCCCATGATGCTCAGGAAGCAGCAGCTGGAGTTGGGCCATGGCAGGGTGCTGTGGCTTTCTCCACAGCTGGCTGTGGAGCAGCAGGACCTGGCCCTTCTGCCAAGGAAGCAGAATATATATTTTACCTATCAGAGATGTCTATTTTTCTGGCCTCCAACCCATCTTGCCATCATGTTACCATAGCTGGCTTTCTGACTCTGCTTTTTTGCTTGGTAGCTGTCATCTTGGTGGGCCAGGGTCACGACTGTAGGGTTCCAGCTGGGGGCCTTGGTAAACACTGGGCCCTGCTGCTCTAGCTGCAGCCACTAGCCTGTCCCTGTCATGAGGAAGTCACTCCATTCCTCTTGGAAGAGTGCCAAACTCAGGGACCTGGCTGCTGAAAAGCCTGGGTGTGGAGTGTTCCAGTGAGGGTAGGTGAGTAGCCTGTTGGGGTCCTGTGGCCCGAGTGGAGAGAAGTGTTAGAGCTGTTTGATACCCTGTAAAACTGTCCCAGTTGTACCTGGACATGTTGAGACTGCTGCCCATAGTAAGGCTTTGGGCCTCTTTGCCTTCAGTGTTGTGGCCCTGGCAATGGGCTTTTCTTGGGCTCCCAGTTTCTGTCCCTGGAGTTGGGACTCACAAGAGCTTCTGCTCAGCCCCTCAGTATTATCATGTCTTCCTCCTCTTAGGGATAGCAGAATGGGGCTGCTTGCAGGAAGCTGGCACTACGCAGCTCTCCCTGCTATGCCAGCTTCCTTGACCTCTGCAAAGCACTCAGGGTGGGAGACAGCAGGATCAAGATAAGCAGTTGGAGCCTTTGTTCCCAGAGGTTTGATGCCAAGGGATAATGGGGTCAGCATTATCTCTGGAGCTCAGGCCCCCCACACAGCAGGCAAGCAGGCCCCTTATCTGTGTACATAATGACTGCAGGGGCTGAGCACCACCTGACTCCTTCGGCTTCTGTAAATACTGGATCACTGAATGAATAAAACTGCTAAGAAATGACCCTTCCTGTGGTTGCTGGCCTGAGGTCAGTAGGCTGGGCTCTGGTGGAAGTGAGGGACTTCATGGGCTAGGGATTTGTGACCGGAGAGGTGAGAAGTATGCATTCCTGGGGCGTCTGGCCTTCTGGGACACTACACCTGAGAGTTAGGACCCGAGTTGAGGAAGAGCTGTGAATGACATGCATCAAGGAAAATAAGCTTGGGTTTTACCAGGTCTGGTGGCTTTACAGTCCAGAGTGATGCTGGGGCTCTGGGTCAAGGAGGTAGTGCTATCTCTAGTTGTGTCTGCTACGTTCTCCCTGGAGGGGCACTGGGACCTGGGAGGGCACAAGTCTCCTTTTTTCTTATAGCATTTGGACAGGGACTGTAGGCCAAAGCTACCTCTGCATCCTCTCCCACCTGCTGATCCCACTCTTTGCTGAAGCTGCTGCAGTCCTCACCCTAGCACAGTAGCAATGGCTCCTATGGAGGGAGCCTCGTGCAAGCAGCCAAGGCACAACTAGACTAACTGGACAACTCAACTTTAATGGCTCCCAGCCCTTCTGAGTCTAGTAGTCCAGGGCACAGATGAGGGCCACACCACGCTTTATCCAGTGTCGCTGAGGCTGGTCGGTGGGGATCTCCACAGCAATGACATAATTGGTAGAGTGGCCTGTGGTTGACAGTGTTCCTGGTAGGCAAGAAGCAGGAAGGGTTAGATTGTTCTCTGTCACCCCTAGAGTCTGGACAGGCAGGCTGGGTCAGGGACAAGTATGGGCCCCCAGCCCAAGGGGAATCCTGTCTGATAAATGGGTCTGGCCAAGGTCGAGGCCTGCCTAGCTTTCTACCCTGGAAATCAAAGATAAGGACAGGAGAGTTGATGCCACTGTTCAATCCGTGATGGACTGAGCCCAGGCTCATCCCTGTTTGTGCCTCCATTGTTCTTCTCAACCCCTAGTGGCAGGCTGGGGCTATGCATTGATGGAGGATATTAACTTGCCCACTGGTGGCCTGGCTTTGTGTTGTCCCAAATCTCTGTCAGCTTTTCCACTCAGCTAACCTGGCTAACTGGCTTGGGCTGAGCTGGGTCAGTCATTGGGCCCCCACCCATAGTGTAGGCTCCCTGCTTTGGCCCTGTACCGGCACGGGTCAGTGTCTTGTAGATGGGACACAGGTAGATGTCCTGGTTCTGAGCCTTGCGGTGGGGTACTGGCAAGAGCCAGATAACAGCCATATCTGTGTATAGCTCCTTGGGCCGAGATTCAGCCAGTTGGAAGGCCTCCAGGTCCCAGCGGGCACCTTCCAGGAACAGTCCATGGATGTAGCACCCCACTTTGGGTCGTTCCTTGAGTTCTGATGGTGACTGGGGCATCACCTGTGGTAGGCACACAGACATACCCATACACATAGCAACACTCAGAGCCTAGGTTAGGGTTTTACACTCCCGCCCGAGAGCGCCTGCCTGCCTGCCTGCCCATCACTTACCTGCCATTTTAGCCTGTGAATTTTCCTGGGTCTCATGGCTGTCCTGACTGGGTCTTTCCACCCTCCTGTTCAGGGATACCCCAAATACCAGGCAGCTATGACCTCAGTGCCCCTTCTGCCTAAGCTGTGCTCCAGCCTGTCACCTGACCTGGCCCTGGCTGTACCCACACCTTGAAGTCAAAGGAGATAATGTCGATGGAGATGATAAACTTGCGGGCAAAGTTCTGTAGAGTGCCTGTCAGGAAAGCCTGTGGGAAGAAGAAACCACTGATCCAGAACACAGCCGGGATGCCACCTTGGATCCAGGTCTGCAGGAAGTTCAGGCGCTGCAGCAGGTCCATGACCCATGAGGCCAGTGGCTTGAGTGATGGGTATGCCTTGGCATTCCAGAGCTCAGGCACAGTGTTGTTGTACAGGCTGGCGGCCATCAGCTCCAGCTGCGAGGACATCACCACCAACCCCTTGAGTGCCTTGAGCAAGTCCCACAGTGTCTGTGTGATCACTTGCAGCAGCCGATTGTACCTATGAGGCCAGTGGCAAGGAAGCAGGCAGTGGGCTGGGGTTGTGTGGCAGTGTCCTCCCGAATTAGGGGCCATATACAGAAAGCAGTGGCAGAACATAAACCTGAAGAGTACAGAGCTGTGTTAGCCTGGGTGCAAACCCAGCTCTGGCCCTTAGCAAATACGTGACCTGGGAAGTAACTTAGCCTTTCTTGTGACTCAGTTTAATCATCTATAAAAATGGGGATGTATTGCACTTGGCACAACACTCCTGTTGTCATTTCTCTACAGCACTGTGGCTGCTGACATGGTTTGGGGGTGACAGGAGGAATTACCTGATGACCTCTTGTACCAGTACAGTGTTCATTGACTCCTCATACAGCACAGGGTACTTAGCCATCACCATCTGCAAGTTGATGGGCTCAGGCACCTGGAGCAGAATGTTCTGGGCCACATCCTCCACTATCTGCAGGGGGCATTAGGGGACAAGGCTGGCCTGTAACTCCTGCAAGATTCCACAGGCAAAGGCTTTCCCACAGGGGAGAAGGCAGCATGGTGGAGTCTGGCCTTGCCCAACCCTTGACCCCTTTCCCCTGCTAACACTCACCTCCTCCCGGCCTTGGCTGCCCACAGAGGATGATTTGGGCTGCAGCTGGATAATGGCACCAAGCAGGGCAAAAGTCTCATTCTGGGCAAAGGTGATGTTGGCATTGTCATGCAGGCCAAAGATCTCAGGCATATCGTTGAGTGGGAGACTTTTGATGTAGGAGAGGTAGCCCTGGGAGGTAGGAGGCCTGAAGTTAAAGGCTATGCCTTACTCTACCCCAACCTTCAGAGTTACCCTATCAATGAACACATCTCACTTGTCATGTCCCCCTCTTGTCACCCCTGGCAGTTGTGGGATTGCATGGCCTCTGAGGCACTGGGTGATGTGCTTACTTCCCACTCCCTTCATGTTTCCATCCGGCTCCCCGCTCCTCCAAGCAGCTACTCAGACCTACCATAGGTCCTCTACATGGTGCCCACCCAACCCTGCCTTGCCTCTTAACTTCTCCCCACATAGTTCAGTGGGAGTATGTCTTCTGAGAGCCTCCCCTCACTGTAGGGCCTGGGTCCAATACCATCTTGGAGGAGCTGTCCCAATCTATACAGAATTACACATGGGGTTGCTGAGGCTGGGTTCACCTCTCCCCACAGAGCCTGCTCTCTGGCAGGCAGGGACTAACTACCTCTGTACCCATGAAATGAAAAAGGAGTCCCTGGAGGGCAGGGGCTATGCCTTCCATCACCAAGTAACAAGGTGTTCATGGCACCATGGAGCCCCAGCCTGGTAGGTCTCCTCCTGCTCAGTCCTGGGGGGTGGTCTCACATTGAGGTCGTAGGTGGGCTGGATCTGGTGGTAGACGCCTGAATCACTGTAGCTGTAGTCAGGGGAGAGCACAGCAGGCCTGTAAAAGTCCTCCAGGATGTTCATAACACAGCGGCGGTCCCAGTCATCAGTGACACGGCCCCCATAGTTGATCTCCCCTGCTGTGTACTTGAGGACCTATGGGATGGATCAGTTAGAGCCCCAAATGCCACAGGCTCTTGGTCCCATCTGTCCTTGGCCCACCTTGTAAGGGATGTCGTCATATTCGTCTAGAAACATCTTGAGCTGGCTGATGCAGATGCGTAGGTCTCCATCTGTGAACTCATAGGGAATGTTGAAGCCCAGAGCCCCAAATTTACGACGCTCCAGAGCATTCCCGTGAAACAGGCACAAAGACAGCAGCAGGGACTTGAACTCCAACACCTGTGGGAGTCGGGGGGACAAGGGGCATGAGGGGTGCAGGCGGGGACAGGTAGGCAGGCATGCACCAAGTGTGCCTCACCTTGCGACAGGAGTTGAGGAAGTCATCGCTGAGGCTGTTGTAGGACTTTAGCAAGTTGGCCTTGACACCACGTGGTGGTTCAATGGTCATCTTGGAGCCATTCTGCAGGATGGACACTGGAAACTTGTTACTGGGCAGACTAGTGAGCCACAGGCGGAAGTCCCGGTGTACCTGGTGGCCGAAGCTCCTCATGAGCATCAAAACACAAATCAACATTGAGCTCCCCGCTACCAGGGACCCTGAGCTCACCCTCTGCCTGACTCTATACCTGGAGTGGGCCAGGAAAGGCTGCGTAGACAAATGGTTAATAATGTGGGCTTTGGCAAGTCCTAGGGTCACCAGTCAGTCAGTGCTGGGTGGCCCTGGGCAAGTTATCGGGCTCCAGACCCCCAGAAAGTTGGGTGGGGGGACCATTGAGAAGATACAGTTGACGCATGATAAGTTTGTCAGTTACTGAACACTTGCTACATGCCCAGGGCTGGGCTGAGTGCTCTGTAGGATTATCTCTCTTAAGCCTCATCCATCTTCCATGGCTGGATTATTACTCCCTTTCAGCAGAGGAGACCCAACTGGGTCTGTGACAGGCAGCATGACACACCTTGTCAGGGTTGATGTGCTCGATGAGGCGCTCCAGGGCTGGCATCCAGCTTGGTGCTAGGTGACAGTTCTGGAAGAAGACCCACTTGCCCCTCTCTATGGAGCTGCGCATCATGGCTTCTGCCCGAGGGCCCTGTGCAAGCAGGAACACTGAATGGAGTGGGGGGCCGTCATCCCAGCACACTCCCTTCCTCCCTGCCTAGCCCTTACCTGTCCCTGACCCAGGGAGATGGCAGAGAGTTTCTTGGAGAACTTCATCTCTTCAGCAAATTTATAAAGATCAGCAGCAGGGTCTGTGCCAGGTGACAGCACGAAGATGAGAGGCGTGGTGGAATTGGAGTCTTTGAACACCACTGATAGATTGGCTGTCTGTAAGAACACAGAGAGATGTTGGGACCTCCTGGGGTTGATGGTGAGCCAGGGGCCAGGCAGGGGGGAGGTGCCCAGTGGGGCTTCTGAGTTCCTTTAGGGGCTGGGTAGGAGTCACATCCTGTCCTGGCCAAGGCTGCAAAGAAGTTCATCCAGGTGCATGCAGGTCCCTGAGACCCAGGGTGCCAGCTCTGCCTGGGTATCAGCACTTACCTGGGGTTCAATGAAGCGTGGCTCCAGGTTGGTGGCCACAAAGTCCTGCATGGCATTGGTAACCTTGTCCCCACGCAGGCAGCGGAGGACCAGCAGCTTCTGGAACTGGTCCAGGTACTGGTCCCAGATGCCAGGCAAGGGTTCCCTGAAACAAATTTTCCTGAAAGCCAGCCTGTGGGAAACCACTGGCCCCAGGGATTCTGCCATCTCGCTTGTCGTAGGGGAGAGTGGGCTGTCCCAAGAGTACAAGTTTGAAGGCACAGGAGAGATTGGGCCACAGTTGCAGAGTAATCCAGGGTGGTCCCCAGAGGTCTGTACACATCTGTCCCTGGGGTCTCAGATGCTTGATGTGCTACCCTACCACATCTTGGGACCCAGCTCACCGGTGGGGCTCAAGGCTGTCGAAGATGGCCCGGAACTTTTTCTTGTGCTTTACAAAGTCAGAGGGGAAGGAGGAGAAGGTTGGCAGGTTTGACAGTGCCAGGATGTCTCGCCAGGCTCGTTCTGACAGCCAGTCTGGTGCAGGGTTCTCAGTCATGGTCTGGATGGAGCCCCCAGACAGGAGGTAGCGCCACTCACCCTGGCGGGGGACCAGACAGGTTGTAGCCAGCTCCTCCTGACTTCTAGGCACCCCTCCCAGAGAAACTGAGCTGCTCTTGGAGGTGTTGGTCAAATAGGTCTGGTTTGGTGTCTGCTTTGCCCTTTCCTGGATGTATGTTCCACTGGGTCTTCTGGCTAAACAAGTACGGAAGGCCCAGGATGGTCCACGCCTGAGGACAGTCTGTGCCCTCATGCCTGGCTTTCCCTTTCTATCCACCCTGTTCTCCCTGGCCCACAGCAGAGCAACCACTGAGGAAGTCAGGCCGCCCGGCCATCTCCCTGCCTCTGCACCTGGTTGATCTTGCCCTCGTTCATCATGATGCGGACACACAACAGGAAGGCAAACATCAGCTTGTGCTTCTCAAAGAGGCTGCGGCAGACGTTGCTGTAGAGGCTGTACGTCAGATAGCGGTTGATGTTGGCGATGCGCTTTTTCAGGTTGTCTGCAGGACCGAGAGGTGATGGCAGAGTGTGGGGCAAGGAGAGGGGAAGGAAGATCCCAGGGTGCCTAGCTAACTTCCCTGTAGCCCTCATGGCAGTCTGGGCATCCCCTTGGGCCGCGAGTTTTCTCAGTAAAGGGACCTCAAGGAGAGTAGGAAGCAGCGGGCATGTTTTTAGGTACCATGAGGCTGATGTGAGAGGATGTGCCAGTGAACTTGAGTGTAAATTTGTGTGTGTGCCCGATGGTGGAAATGTGTCCATGTGTATCCTCTCTGTGTCGGGGTGGGCTTGTTGTGCCTGTGTGCCAGGGTTACCTGCCCTCTCAGAGTTGGCGATGCCTGAGAGGAAGATGTTGAGGAACCATTCGAGGGAGTACTGGTACATGGGGTCCACATTCGCCAGGTCAGACACACAGAAGAAGAGGATTTGGGTACGGACAGCCACGGGTATGTATTCCATGCGTGTGAGGTCAATGTCCTTCTCTGTCTGCTCTGCAATCTTGACTTTGGCCTGGGGGTGCAGTAAGAGGACATTAGGCCCAGGTATGCTGGCAAACAGCAGAAGACAGAGGTGGATGGAGGTAAGGGCCGGGCCTGGGAAAGGTGGAAGAGATAGGGAGCAGGCCCGAGGCAGGTAGGAAGAGGCAGCTGCCCACCTGGATCTCAGCAGCCTTCATTTTGGAAGCCTCTAGCACTTTGATGAGCTCCATGTCATCCACAGGGTTGCCCTCAGAGGAGCTGAGCCGGTATAGGATCTGGTCTTCAATGTCCTTTAGTTCCTGACGCATCTTGGCATTACTGATAATCAGCTGGTTCTTGGCTTCTTCCAGGTCTGGTCGCTCTTCTGCCACTACCTGGCCCAGCAGCTGGTCTTCCAGGCCACTGCCAGGGTCAGGAGGCACCACATTATAACACCTAGTGTGCCCCAGAGGGCCAGCTTTGAGCCTGCCCACTTATCTATCTGTGTCCCAGGTAGATATGGTAACATGCTTCAAGGGCATGTTACCAGTGTCCACCCGGAGGGCCTGAGCTATGTCACAGGCTGTGGGCTTGTTCACAGCCTGCTTTCAAAGTGAGTGGTTCTCAGTGAGACCTCCGGTGGCAGCCCTGAACCCAGTAACCTGGTACTGGCCAGTTCGACCTCGTCTCTGAATAGTTCTTCCACAAAGGAGGGGGCTACAGGTGATAGGCCTCAAGGGCCTTTGTACCCACTGACTTGTGGAGAGGCTCACAGTGGCCATGGAAATGTCCGTGTTGGCATGGGGCAGGCCTGTGGGGCAGGGTGAGAGTTCTTAGGTAGAAACAGTAGCAGGTCAGAGGAACTGGTGGAGGGAATGCCAATGCCTGGGAGGAAGCTGGTAGGGCCACCAAGTGGCTCCCCAGCCTGCAATAGCCAAGCAGTAACTAGGCAAGAGGAGGCAGAGCAAATGCTTGGGGGTCCTCAGGGATGGGGACTTACCTGGGTGACAGGGTGAAGTTGATGAGGGTGAGTTTGGTGGAGATCTCGGGTGTGTAGTGTGGGTTGGGCAGCTTGGTGGTGATGTACATCCTGAAGTCCTCATGGTAGGGGATCACTGTATCCCCCAGCTTCAGCACTGTGTTCCCCTGCTGCTTGTATGTCTGTGGCGGGCATGGGTAGAACAGGCAGGCGCTGGGGCCTGAGCTGTGCCAGCGTGGCGTGGACAGCTCCCCGCACAGGCCTGTGGCCCTGTCCTGCCCCGCACAGGCCTACCTGCTTAAGCAGCACAGGCTCCAGGGCTGGGTCAAGCTCCTCGCCCACATTCTCCAGAAGGCACGGCTTGCCAAAGCGGATGGCATTTTCCATGCTGCGCAGGAAGTCGCGGTCACTCAACTTAAACACATCCAGCCCATTGTCCTTCTCCTGTGAGGGAAAGAGATGGGTGGGGACAGGGAGGCCGAGAGCCACGCTGAGGCTGCTTCCCTGCACCTGCTGACCCTGGCTGAGGTTGGGTGGCAGTGCTGGCAGGTAGGCTTACCATGTTCTTGATCCATTTGTTGGCCTGGCTCTGGGGGTCAATGAAGTGGGTCCAGCGCTGGGAGAACTGGTTGATGACCCCATTCTCCACTGACAAAGTGTCATTGGGGAGGCCAGCAATCTGTGGAAGGCCAGATGTCAGACTGGGTCAGGGCTCTTGTACAAGCAGGGGCCACTGTGGTATAAACTACTCCCAACCTCATGTTTTGGCTATGAACATGATTCTTTTTATTGCACCCTTTG